>JAVSCE010021382.1:0-53903 GCA_032199065.1 Smutsia gigantea | reverse complement strand
AATCAGATCTTTACTTTTCTAATGAATGCTCACTCATCTCTACCTAGACTGTTTTTTATAAGGAAACCAAGTTGAAAACATTTAATAATCACCTTCAATGAGGCATTTAAATATACTAAATCTTGGTTCAGTTCATAAAAATGACTCAATACTGTATTTTAAAGAATTTATATCCTGCTATAATATATAATCAATTCTTAATTTCAAAAATATATATAGTAATTCAGTGACTTATTAATGGCTCTACAGTATCAGAAATGACAAAATATAATGTAGAGGTTGTACTTAGTTTGTCCTGATAAAAAAACCCTTAAGGGCACGCAATTATGATTTTCTGACTAAAATATCGAGCATTGTACATGGCTTTACTTCTTAAGCATATATTAAAAGGGACAGTTAGGTTAACTAATTGTGGATAGATACACCTAATTCTAGTGATGGTTCCATTTATTTCACTTCCACGAGGATAAATCACTCACAGAACCTCAGATTTTATCTTTTTGGGGATGCAATTTTAAGTTTTGGAAATGTGACTCTATCTCATATAACCAAGAGATCTTTGGTACTTTCAGTGCCACTTGAGAGATTCCTCCAGAGGACAGCCCTGTGGCATCCACCCTAAGCCCAGCACAGATCAGGTATCTCAACAAATGCTAGGTTCTCTGCAAGAAAAGAAACAGGAAGAAACAGGCAACAGGCAACTTCCCCAGCCCCGTGAAGCTGGACGAAGCCCTGCTCCTCTTCCTGCAAACCTGCACCGATTCCAGAGGGAGAGAAGGAAAGAGGGATTTCCTCCTGATGAAAGTGGAGGTAAGGAGACATGGAGAAGGGAAACAAAAAGATGAAAAGTGGACTCTTGAAAGGACAGCAAAAGATGGCAGGCAGAGAAAACGGAAGGCAGACAGAGAGCAAGTGGGGCAGGGAGGCCAGAAGGTAAATGAGCACTGAGCACATTGAGGGTCCCCCTTTCCCGAGGAAGGCTGGTTAGGAGCAGCAGGTAAGACGGCACGTTTCTAGAAGGTTCATCAACCCTCTGCTTACATTTCATTTTCTAAGTGGACATACCATGGTTTAAGAGAATGACAAATATCTACTGAATCTAGAATTTAGTTTTGATGATCATAAATCAGAATCAAAGCATGGTTCGTATATTTGGCTCTTGAGGGAAAAAATCAATTTTTAAGACTTTTATTTTTAAACACAGATTACATCCAATCCTTCAGGGAACTTTTCATCACAAAATTCTTTGAATTCACTCAATATGATCAAATAAATATGTCAATACACATTAAACTTAAACTGTTTGCTTTTCACTTATATATATTTAATTTTTCTATAACAAATGTGCATTACCTTATAATATAAATTTTTAATTAAGAAAGTGAGATGGAGAAATATCAACTTCAATTATTCAAACTGTTCAATAAATTTATAAATTACTTTAAGATGGAAGAACTGATTTTTTGCATTTGAAAGACATTTAAATCTATAACCTACATCCACTTTAAACTGAAATTTGTTGAAAGACAGCAAATGGTATACCTCTTGGAAAACTGTTACCATTTGTAAACCCTGAAGATGGACAATTAGCTATGAACCAAATAGTCATAATGAATCAACATTTTTGACTGTCGACCATTTATCCATTCAGCAAATATTTACTGACTTAGAGAAAAGATGAAAATAGGTTAGGACTAGAAATTCATTCATTTAACAAGTATTTTATTTAATGACTGTCTCTGAAGTAGAAGGCACTCTCCTAGGTGCTATGTAACAGACAAAAAAAAAACATGTTAACATCTTCAGGGGGTTCTGCCTAGCAGCAATCAGGTTAAGTGACTTAAAAAGAAAATAGGAGATGTTAACACTCAGATGCCCCTCCAACCACGTTTCCCTGCTGTGTCCTCCCAACCCCGTTCTCTTCTTTCCCAGGCTGACTGCACGCACACACGCATGCATGCATGTGTGTGTCCATGTCTTTTTTTGACCACCAGGAAATCCCCAATGGAGATTCCATTCACACAATGCCACAAAGAAATTCTCTTCCTCCAAGTGAAAAGAAAACACTCCTGTCCTCTTCCTGGGACATCAGGGCAAAGGCAGACTTAGATTTCCTGTTGAACTTAGATTTCCTCTCTATGGATCCATAATGTCCTGAATGACAGTTAAGAATACAGGAGGTGACAACTTCCCAAATCAGCATGACCCCAAAGAGGATGAGATGTAGGACCAGGGCAGCCAGGTAATCGGGCTGTAATCTGATCACAACCCAGGGCAATCTAGCATCCACTCTCCTCTTCAGAGAGCTCCAGCCCATGCAGACAACCATGACACAGAGGCCTGCCCATGGGCTTCCGGAGAAACACCCTGGTTTCCTTCTCTTTCATCTTCCACTTCTTACAAACTGAATATTTGCCCACATCTAGGGGTCAGAGAACCTTCTCTCTCTTTTTTCTTTTTCAATCTCTTTAAACATATTTATTTGAGAAAGCTCTATGCTATTTTAAGAATCCAACAAGCAGCAAAATGGACCAAGCCCAGCCAGCAGTCCACTGTACCAAATGCTCACCCAATTTCCTTCCACCAAATTCCAAATCAGCCAGCAGAGTGCGCACCTGTGAAAAGGTCAGCCCCTCACTCAGAGCATCTCATGCCAGCACACCCCCATTTCCTCACCTGAGGAGCAGGTCAGACAAGCTAGTTCTAGCTTCTTTTAAACTCTAAATCCTTTATTTATGTGCCTGTTGACACCGCCCTCCCCCCCAGCCAAATGATGTCAATTTGCTGATTAACTTAAGGATCTTAAACCATGATTAAATCTTTGCTCTGGTCTGCAAAAAGATAATTCTAACACATGATCAGTGCTTATTCATAAGGTACATATACTTGCAGTTCCTCAAAGTTATCATTAAAGAAACTAGAAATAAACAGAATGGTAAAAAGCAGCTATTGTTTCAGAAGAACACATTTGCATCAAAAAACAGGCTAGAATTCTTATCAGCTTCATAATAATTTATCTTTCATGTCAAGCTATTTTAGATTTCAATGATTCAAGATGAAGACTTTGAAGAAATTTAATTTCTGGTTAAATTAATTAAGCTAGCATGATCAGAGCCAGCAGGCATTTACAAAAGGAGGGCATTATGACCACCATTATGAAAAGGTACTGACACGGCTTGGTACATGGGAAAGCTCTCTGTATTTCCGAGAGACTGAGTGAAAAGGAGCAAATAACCATTTGCTAAGCACTCTTGAGAACTTTAGATGTATTATATAATTTAATCACTGTGATTCCTATGAAATAGGCACTATTATTAGTCCCATTCTACTGATGCAAAACCAAGGGAGAGAGAAGTTAACAGCATGTCCTGGGTTACCCAGTTAATAAATGGTGGGGATGGGATAATGACCTAGGCAACAGTTTTCTGAACAATAGACACAGAAAAAGCACTTGACAAAATTCAACATCCATTCATGATACAAACTCTCAAAAAAGGGAGTGTAGAGGGAACATACCTGAACAAAATAGAAGCTGTATATGACAAACCATATCTAACATCATACTCAATGGTGAAAAGCTGGAAGTCTTCCCTCTAAGATCAGAAACAAGACAGGGATGTTCACTCTCAACACTTTTATTCAACATAGTACTGGAAGTCCTAACCACGGCAATCAGACAAGAAAAAGAAAAAAAGGCATCCAAATGGGTAAGGAGCATGTTAAAATGATTACTATTTGCAGATGACATGATACTTTATATAGAAAATCCTAAAGACTCCACTAAAAAACTCTGAATTAATGAACTCAGTAAAGTTGAAGAATACAAACTCAATACACAGATATCTATGGTATTTTGAATATATATGAATAATGGAACTAGCAGAAAGAGAAATTAAAAAAACAATCCTATTTATGATTGCATCAAAAAGAATAAAATACCTAGGAATAAATTTAAACAAGGAGGTGAAAGACCAGTACTCTGAAATCTATAAGACATTGATGAAAGAAACTGAAGACAATATAAATAAAAGGAAAGATATACCATGCTCATGGATTGGAAGAATTAATATTGTTAAAGTGTCCATACTGTCTAAAGCAATCTACAGACTCAATGCAATCCCTGTCAAAATACCAATGGCATTTTTCATAAAATTAGAACAATCCTAAAATTTTTATGGAATCACAAAAAGTTTAGGTTAACCCTGAATAGCCTAAACAATCTTGAGAAACAACAACAAAGCTGGAAATATCATGCTCCCTTCTTTCAAACTATACTACAAAGCTATAATAATCAAAATAGCATGGTACTGGCACAAAAATAGTCACATAGATCAATCAAACAGAATAAAGAGTCCAGAAATAAACCCACATTTATAAGGTAAATTAATCTACAACAAAGGAGATAAAAATCTCTTCAATAAGTGGTCTTAGGAAAACTGGACAGTTACATGTAAAAGAATGAAACTGAACCACTTCCTTACACCATACACAAAAATAAACTCAAAATGGGTTAAAGACCTAAATGTTAGACCTGAAGCCATAAAACTAAAAAAAAAAAAAAGTAAACTCTCCAACTTCACCATTAGCAATTTTTTTCTGGGTATGTCTTCACAGGCAAGAGAAACAAAAACAAAAATAAACATATGGGATTACATCAAACTAAAAAGTTCTGTACAGTGAAGGAAACCATCAACAAAACAAAAAGGCAACTGACTAGATGGGAGAATGTATCTGAAAATGATATATCCAATCAGGAGTTAATACCCAAAATAAATCCAAAAGAATTCATAAAACTCAATACCAAAAAACAAATAATCGATTTAAAAATGCACAGAGGACCTAAGTAGACATTTTTCCAAAGAAGACATACAGATGACAAACAGACACATGAAAGATACTAAACATCACTAATCATCAGGAAAATGCAAATCAAAACTACAAAGAGTTATCACTTCACACCACTCAGAGTGGCAGAAATAACAAGTGTTGGTGAGGATGTGAAGAAAAGGGAACCCTCCTGCCCTCTGGTAGTAATGTAAAATGTTGCAGCCACTGTGGAAAGCAGTATGGAAGTTTCTCAAAAAAATTAAAAATGGGAAAACCTTACAACCCAGTAATTCTACTTCTGGGAATTTACCTGAAGAAAACGAAAACAGTAATTTGAAAAGATACATGCACCCCTATGTTCACTGCAGCATTATTAACAATAGCCAAGATATGGAAGCAACCTAACTGCCTGTCAATAAATGACTGGATAAAAAAGATGTGGTGTATATATGCGATGGAGTATCACTCAGCCAAAAAAAAGAATAAAGTCTTGCCATTGTGACACCATGGATGGACCTAGAGGCTATTATGCTCAGTGAAATAAGTCAGACAAACACTGTATGATTTCATTTACATGCGGAATATAAAAAACAAAACAAAACAGAAACACTTACACATACACAGAACAATCTGGTGATTGCCACAGGGAAGGAAGTGGGAGAATGGGCAAAATAAGGGAAAGGAAATAGAAGGTACAAACTTCCAGTTACAAAATAATAAGGCACTGGAATGCAGTGGGGATATAATCAGTAATACTGTAACAACTTTGGTGATGGACTGTAGCTATATTGTCATTTGCACTTTGTAATGCATATAAATGTTATCACTATGCTGTAAGCCTGAAACTAATATAATATTACTGCATGTCAACCTCACTTCAATGAAATGAAATAAAAATAAAATTCAGCATAGAAATATTTTAAAGGACATTATAAAGCTTAGAGGTAGGCAATATTAGCAAAACTAAGACTGAATCTATTATTTCCCAAATCACCAGAAAAGGTACCATATTTAGCTAAAAGTTACTATCTATAGTCCTAAAACCCTCAGCCCGAGATGGTAACTTCGAGATAATATGGCCCAACTGCCTTCACTGGATGTGAAGAACCCTGGTCCCAGAAAACACACACATACCAAATCTATGTATGTAAGTTATGTATACTCCTTCCCTTCGTTACATTTTACAACACAGGAGTCACATTTGGAGTTTATTTTCCAGTATTTTCTTCAACAGAATTATGCCACACTGGTGTCCCAACAACTTCCAATATTCCTATCATTTTCATGATAGCACTTAACAGCCTCTACAAAACCCCACAGCTTCATCAATCATTTACCAGTACAATCTCCAAGTTCCCACATGGCACACACTTTCTGCCTACTTTCAACTCCCCTAGTTATCATGCTGATAGGGAAACGAACCTTGGCCCCTTAAAGGTGAAGTTGAATTAGTTTATGAATAGCTGCTAATGAGAAGTGAGCTGTAGGGGTTGTACCCCATAATGTGAGACCCCATATATATCAGACCTGAGACTCTGACAAAGATGGGCCAAATTCTGATGAATCAATCCCGATGATTAAGAGAACCCCCACAAATGAGTGAGCCCCTGAAACGTCCACTTTGTCAGGCACATGAATCCATACATCACATATGCTCCTTTGTCACCAGCTACCATGAGTTTACTTTGGTAAATCCAAATGCTCACAGAAACTAGGGCAAAGATGCCTGCTGCACCATGTCCGGGGCTGGCTGCAGGAGGGCTGAGAACACAGCTCCAAGATTCAGTGTGCATCCCCATGGCACTGGCACACCGGCTCCTGGGTGCCGTCTGGGGACACAGCCAGTCGTGAGTGAGCTAGTCCCTTCTCCAGCTCAGGATTATTCATGTCCCTCCTTTTCTCTATTTCCCCTGCTTAAACTGCTCAAAAGGTACCAAAGGGAAGATTCCCAGCACTATTTATCTGTGTCACTGTTGCTGGAGCACAGTTGCTCCAGTGGAGGGAAGAGGGGGGCAGAGGTGCCTGAACAAGCTAACCACTCCCTCTTGCTGTGACGTACATCCTGATAAAGAGCTGGTGCTCAGAAAAGCCTAGGTGCCCTCCCGAAAGCGGACTTTCCAACATTATTACCCTGAAATTTGATAAATAAAAGAAATATTTTAATTATTATTGGTAAAAATACCCCCCACTAAAACTGCAATGAACTGAATTATAGGGTTACATTTATTAGAGTTAAAATAGAACATTATTACAGTAAATCAAGACACTCACTTGACTAACCAAATATAATTTAAAATGTATGTGGCTTTGGGTAGAGTAGCTGAGAGCTTTTCTTTTTCATTAAGCAAAATTATTTTATATTCATTTTCAGTTAATAAAAAAAAAAAAATCCCTCTCTAATTTTACTAAGTCCAAAATAGGTACCAGGATTCTTTCAAGCATTTTTGCACCAAAATGAGAAAAAAAAAAAGATAGGTACTAAGATGTCATCAGTAATTTACTGGCTATATCCCCAGTGAGCATTAGAATTTCTTAGAAAAAGGAACCATAAAGAAACACTTTTGTTAGATCTCCATTAAAATGGAGCCAGGTATAGATGGAGAAGAGGAATGGGGTGCAGGTAGGCTGCGCTGGGGGGACACCGCGCTCTGCCTGGCCCCCATCTCTCAAGCCAAGGACAGTCGGCAGGAGTCAGAAAATGTGCATCTGACTGCATCCTTCTCTGTAAAAATGATTCTTTGCCTTATATTTTAATTAAATGCTTTACTGATCAGTAGTTATGAAGTGGATTTCATTCTCATTTTCTTCAGAAGAAATATATCTCACGTTCTAAGAATAATACCATTTTGTTGGAGCAATTTCTGGAAACATTTTCAATGAAAGAATAGCTTAATCAGTTCCTATCGTTTAAGCATTACCTATAAAACAGATAAATATTAAATTGTTTTCTTGGAACAGAAAGCAAGAAATACACTGACTTAAGTAATCTTTTGATGTAAGATGACTTTTGATTATAGTCATAGGGGAGAAAAGATTTCAGAACTGGGTATTGAAGACCAGGTCTAACTCCTAACCCAGAGCCCTGAAACCTGGGGAGCACTTACACTCAGGGAACAGGAATGGCGGTGTGAGAGAAGCCCCTGGGAGGGTGAGCCTGAGAGGGAAGAATGGTGGCAGGCAGGGCGGGGAGGCTGTGGTTCCAGGAGCCCCCGAGGGCATGGACCCAGGCTGCAGGGGCTTGAAGAGCTCTGAGTGTGGAATTGTCTTGATAAATGCTGTGGTTAAGCAGAAGATGGACAGGACATTATCTCAAAGGCATAGGGACACTTTGCAAGCCGGGCGGATAAAGCTAGGATGGAAGGAAAGATGGAGAATGAAGGGAAACGAAGAGACAGTGAGCAATGTCACAGAGCTCCTGAGAGGCCACGGGCCTGCCTTAGTTGCGGGGGTTCCCCCTCAGAGGGAGGAAAGGAAGTGAAACACAAGAAACTCAGAGGCAGACAAAAGAACAGAAGTTGCTGTCACATGGTCTTAGTTTTCTCGTCGAAGGAAGAATGGGGGAGCCCAGGAGCGGCTCGAAACTGAGAAGACTCAAAAACAATTCCCAGAAGCACAAGGTGGAAGACGGCAAGGCATAGGGATGTATCTCTCTGGCCAGGCTGAGAAGGTTTAACTTGCCTCAGCGTTAACCGTTACCCGGACACTGTTCACAGCACCCCAGAGCCCTGGAGCTGGGAGAGTGGATGGTAAGGAGGTCGTGGGGTTGTTAACAATCATATGCAGTAAAGTAAGATGTGAGAACCCTGAGAGAGCTTTGGAAGGTGCCCACGGTGGAGGAAGGAGGGGTAAGTCTGTCCAAATGGAGGGCTGACAGCTGTGGCCACGGCAAAGCCAGCTTTATTTTACTCTCCATGTCTTTGACAATAAACTGCACCAGACAAAAAGAAACAGGACTGGAAAAAGGCTCCATGTGAATGGTTACTGGTTGCATTGCCACATCAAGTAACACTCCCCTGGGTTTGTTCCCCAAACCAATCTTCAGCAGGCCGCCTTGCCGAGGTAAGGCAGGCAGGCAGGGACTCTGCCATCAGCACGCATACCATGGCACTAACCTCGGCAGTGCAGGGCGTCAGTGCCGCCAGCCCAGCAGGCAGACAGAGCCCCAGCACAGTCCAGGGTCCAGGTGGCCTCAGTGCTCAGCCCGTGCCAGCTCTGCATGAGACTGACCAGGAGCAAGGGCCCAAGGTTTCTGCATGTGAGTAAGTGGTCTCAGCAAAAGCAAGCACTCAGAATGCGCCAGCAGTTATCTTCTCTGTCCCGCCGTACCCACTTTATGCCAGTTGCAGGCAGCGTTCTGACTCCAAACACGGCGCTGGCGGCCCCCTTGCTGCAGGCCTGGACACAGCCTGGGGCTGCTGGTAAAGGGCAACACGGCCGCCTCCTTCGTAAGAGACACGAGGCAAGTGGAGTTCAGATTTAGTCTCAAACTACGCAGGCTGGGGAAGGTGTAGAAGAGAATCTCTTCCCAAACACTTAATGAATCTACTGCAAAAAGAAAAAAATCTGTCTTCCCATCTGCACTTCCAGACAGATAAAATAAAGTGACATTTCCAACATAGGTTTTTCTAGATCATTAGCTTTGTCAATTAAGACTCTATGTTCAGCAAGATGACCGTTGTTTTTCCATTCATCCTTTAACCTCTGAAACAGAAAGTTGCAAAATCTGGAAGTAATCTTACTTTTCCCTTTAAAAACCTGATGTGGAAAACAGTGTCCCCCCAATTTTCACAACGAATACTTGATGTTACTTTCAAATTAAAATAATATACCCCTTTCCACTGATTCACTGAGCCAAATCCAAAGACAGTCTAAGACCCCTCCTCCTCCAAACCTATATGTGAACTCCAGGGACCTCTGGATCTCTAATACACGCTGGCTGTAGAACCCTACATCGCACGTGACTTCACCCCATGTTGGATCGCTCAAGCTGCCCCACGGCACACGCTCACTCAGCAAGTACTAACGCAGGCCCCCTGCGGGGTGAAATGCCTGCCAGAAGGTGGAGGGCCAGCAAGGCAGCTCTCAGTTTCTGCCCCATGGAAGGGGGACAGTGTGGAGCAGGGAAGAGGTGGGGGGCAGGGCCTGCAGAGAGAGCCCAAGCCTTTCCCCTCGACCTGCCAAATGCCAGGAGCTGATAAATGTGCTGCATCCAGGCTCACCGTTCTGGACTCATCTTTCCCCATCAAGTCACAAGCTTAGTTTGAAGGAAAAGTAACACTGCCTGTCTTGTGGTGGTCACTCACCACTGTGGAGATTTCTTTTTAATTAGCCCTTTATTTAACTAATAAAGGTGGGGGGACCCTCTCCAAAGCAGATGCGTATTTGAATCAGAAGAAGGGCAGCTCCCAGGCGCTCCTGGGGCGGAGTCCGCCAGCCCAGTGCTCTTCATCGTCAGGGAGCCAGCCTCACCCCTCGAATGAATATGCCCCAACACGCCAGACTCACATCTGCTGATAAGGCCGGTGGGGCCCATGGTCAGAAGTGGTGACAGACTGGTGTTGCGGGGGTGGTTCTGAAATGTGGCTGGACAATCCACGAGCTTGGTAGGCCAATTTCATCATAGGTGAAATGAAGACAACGCCTACCTACCAGCTAGGTGTGCTGGCACTTGAGAGGCATCTATATGTTGGTATCCCACCAGGGAAAAAGGATTAACTGGTAAATTAATAGAAATGATGAAGAGGGTCTTCTTTAGGGAAAGTAATCTACCAGAGGATGAAATCAAAACAGAAAATGGAGAAGGTAAGGAATGGGGAAGGGGGCCGTGAACTTTGGGTGTCTGTAAAAACTACTGCCTGATGTGGCAAGGGCCTCAAGGCGGCCTCTGGCCAACCACCAGTAAGAAACTGAGGTCTTGAGGACCATAATCCTGCCATCGGTCATGTGAGTGGGTGTGGAAGCAGCCGCCTCCCCGAGCTGAAGCTTCCATGAGACCACAGCCTGACTGCAGCCTCTGACAGACCCTGAGCAGAGGGCCTGGTGAGGCCACACCTGGATTCCTGACCCACAGCAACTGTGATAATGAATGTGTGTTGTTTTAAGCCTCAAAAAAAAAAAAAAAAAAAACTAGGGGACTGGGCTAACTTCTCAAAAAATTCACACAAGCACATACACGCTTTGTTAGCCAGGGCAGGCTCAGGTTTGCTGTAGTAACAAGTGTTTTCAAAATCTCAGTGGCTCAGAACAACCAAGTTCTGTTTATCACTCAGTACATGTTCGCTGTGGGTGTGCTGGGCCTCTGCTCCATGGCATCTTCACTCCAGAACACAATAAATGTTAGTGCCTGCCTTTTAGGAAAGAGGAAATGACCATACTTGCAGGAAAAATGGAATATGCACGAGATGGGGAGTAAATGACGAGACATGATACCACCAAGGGACAAGGAGAGCAAAGCAAAGACAAAGAGGCTAGAGAAGGTAAAGGGGAACTTTGAGAAGGGCAGGGAGAAACCAAGGAAACTAAAGGTAGACAAAACACCTCAATTCTCTTTATAAATTGGAGGCAGGACATTTTGCTTAGAATGAGGGGTGACTGGTCTATTTTATGATTACCCATTAAAGTGGTGACACAATTTACTATCCCTTTTGCCTCCCCTGTTCCCTTATGTTCAGCATTCACTCATTCTCCTGAGAAGTAATTTTCTATTGCAATCCTAAGTTTATAGCTTTTGGAGCTACCAAGTTCTTTGAAACATATGCTATATACTCTGAACAAAGACACTGGCTAGTTAAAATGGGATAAACAGTTGCTTCTGCACTGGTGGTCCCAAGCAGCATCAAATCCAATATAGAAAACCATCTGAGTTCTCTTTAATTCCAAAGTCACTTATGAAAATAAGGCAGTCTCCATAAGGTCTATCTTACGTGCTTACGGATTTATTTTGGTCTCTGCCACTCCATACACACATTTTTGTTCTTTGAAACAGATGCAAATCTTGAAGCATAAGGGAAATATAAGATATTCTAGACAGGTTCTGATTGCAAGCACTTTGCGACCCCAAAGTCCTACAGTCCAGGACACTGTTCTCCAGGTGTGCTGTATCTGGGCCTTCGGCCTGCACCTACAGATCCCCAGAGCTGAGCCCAGGTAACACCATTTTAAACAATTTACCCAGGTGACTTATGCTCACTCAAGCTGAATCCAGGAACTGGGTTTATTGCTAGCTGCCACCAAGGAGGACAATAGTCAGATCTCTGTTATCAATTAAACCCCTCCCTGCCCTTGCCTGAAAGATGGCAAAATGCAGTCCAGGAGAAGCTAAATTTCACACTAGGGTTTCTGGCCCCACCTTTGTCCAAATCTGCCCACATGAGGTTCTAGGTAATTGAAACCCAGCCAAACAGAATAAATAAAACTAAATTTTCCTCCTTAAGCTATTGTGTATTTTCTAATATTTTCTATTATACATATGCATATAATTTAAAAAATGTAATTTCACTTAAAAAGAAGTCAAACAGGTCTCTGGCACCAAAGGTAAAAGACTCCAGGCACATCTCCCTTTTTCTCAGGATCTCCAACATAGGCAGGTTCAAGTCTAATGAAAAAGCAAATAATGAAAATTTATTCAACAGACATTTATCACGTGACAAACACTAGGCTGGGAGCTGTGGAAACAAAATGGAAAAAAATGTGTTCTCAGCCCTCCAAGGGCTCAAAATGGCCCAGCTAAAGAAAGTGGTGAAATCCAGCAAGTGATCATTAATGAACAATCAACGTTCTGAATCTGCTAAGCAGAGGAGAGGCAGGTAAAGTTGTGCCTCTGGCTCACGCATCACTTTCTTTCCCCACAGCAGACCCACTGTGACCCATCACCCCTACTTAACTTCACGCGCTGAACACCAAAACATAGTGTTTCCATAACTAGTCACACCTGCTTTCAGTAGACTAGTTACATGCAGAACACGGTCTGACTAGGGCAGGTCCTGATTTTCACTGTTATCCAAATCCACTCTCACAGTAGCGGTAAAAACAATAAATATTTATTGAACATCTAGTATGTGCCAGGCACATAAAACATCCCAAGCATTTTACAGATTTTCACAAATGTCAACCTCAAGTAATGCTACAGGACAGGCACCCACCATCACCCACATTTTACAGATAAAGAAATGCCCAGGCCACATAGCTAGTGTGTTTCTGAATCCACTCTCCTAACCACTTCAAGTGCTGTCTCCACATAATATAACACATATCAGAGTACGAAAAAAAATTTTTTAACTGGTGGGTTCACAATGTGGGTATCTTCCATTGATGTGAAGATTATGGTCCACGAAGCCCCTCCTACTTCCCATTTACTCCTTCCATCACCAAGAAGGCTGTGCCTGGGGTCTCATTACCAGGAGAGGAGACTGAGGCCAAGGGAGCAGCCTCCCTGTGGTTCTTTAGAGGCAGAGCTGTGACTCAAATGTAGGTGTTGATTCCAAATTGAGAGCTCTTCCTGGTGTGTACCATTCACATAAATGCAGAGAAAGGCCAACAAGTGGTGCCCCAAAATAGCGACATGCATTTTTAAGGATATTAAAGCAAGATCTAAACGTCTAACTCTAGATGAACTTCTTGCCGGGCTCAGTTTCAACAGCAAAACAACTACCATCTCATGACACATACCAGACAAGGTGGTTTCTTTCCTTCATCTGAGTACTCTACAGCCATAAACTCTTATGTGAAATTAGATTATTAAACATGGGGAAAAGTATCCTAACAACTCTTCCATCCTTGCCAACCTCTTGAACAGCTGTCCACAAGGCTCAAGGACACCACTTCTGAACATACCTTCTCCTCCTCTCAACTATCCAAAAACATCACAACCCATTTTACTAGCATTTGTATATTTTAGTGGTCAGTTTTAGACCTGAGAAGTGTAAAGAAATCTGAACTGCAATGGCAAAAACACTTAAATTCCCTTCTGTATGGCAGATGTCTAGCTAATCATAATGCATCTATGCAAAAAAAATTGAATAGTCTGATAAAACAGCACACTTTAGAGTCAGTGTATTTTATGAAATGAATCTTTTGTGCAGGAGTTTTCATTATAATTGTAAACTGAGAGTGAAAAAGCAACAACAAAAACTCTAAATCAAGTTCTTAATAATTGGATTCAACAGAGAAAAATTTTTTGTCTTTCTGCCCATGCCAGGCCATTTATGCCCATGTTCCAAATACTGCTTTTAGACTACCAACACCAAAACCTCAGTTCCACAGGTTTGTATGTTCTGTATAAAGTTCCTGGTAATTCATGTACTGAGTTTTGCTTTCAACAAAAAGTGAGGGGCACAGAGGTGTAAGAACTGAGATCTCTCTCAAGTTCTTCTCATCACATTCACAAGGGCTCGAGAGAGAGATACCCTGACTTACATGCGAAAGGTGAAACAACAAAGCTTCTGGGAGCAGACATGCAAGAACATCCTCCTGATCCTGTGCGAGGCCAAGGTCCCCAATCCGCACACTAGCACCCCTGACACCTGGGCCGGATCCCAGTGGGGGCTGCCCTGTGCACTGCAGGCTCAGCCGCGCCCCTAGCCCAGCCGGGAGGGCCAAAAATGTCTCTATGCCCCAAGAGGCAAACTGCTCGCAGTTGAGAACCTCTGGGCCAGGCAAAGAGTTCTTTTAAAAGGACACAAAAAACACCGTATTTAAAATATAAAACTGATAAATCAGACTTCATTAAATTTAAGAACTCTGCTCATCAATTAATAAAGTGACTAGGCAAGCGACAGACTGGGAGGACATGGTCACAAAACGTGCCTTTTTAAAGATATGTGTCCAGAAGAAAGTGCCAAATTATAAGGCAATAGAGGGGGAAGGGAGATGGGGAGTTATTGCTTAATATTTACAGGGTTTCTGTTTGGGGAGATGAAAAGTTTTGGAAGCAGTGGTGGTAGTTGCACAAATTAAGAATGTAACTAATGCCACTGAATTGTGCATTTAAAAATTATGGTCAAAATGGCAAATTTTATGTTATATATATTTTACCACAATTTAAAACCTAATGTAATATTCTCCCCCCAAAAAATACACACTGGATTTTGAAAATTTATTATAAAAAAATTGAAATATATCACTAACCATTTTATACTGATTATGTGTTTGAAGGATAATCTTTTGTGTATATTGGGTTAAATACATTATAATTTTGTTTCAAATGAGCAGAAGATTTAAACAGGCACTTCCCTTAAGAGAATATCCAAAAAGCTAATAAGTATATGAAGGGAACTGAAGTCAGAACTACAATGAGAACCACCACACACCCGTGAGACTGCCAAAAGCAAACCGGTGAAGGGGAAGAACCACCAGAATGTTCATGCAGTGCTGGCAGGGCAAATTGGTCCCACCACTTTAGAAAATGGTTTATCAATGCCTATGACGCTACAGATGTGACTGCCCCCAGCTCCCCAGGAATTCTTCTCCCAAGAGAATACCCAGCAGAAAGGAAAGCACATGTCCACAAGAAGAAGTATACAAGATTACGCATGGCAGCTTCCTTTATGATAGCCAGACACTGGCAACAACCGAACAGCCCATCCACAGGAGAACGTACAACAGACTGTGTACACGCACACACAGCAAGAAGAGGAGGATGAGGTACCGCTGAAGCCACACTCAAAGTCTCCTAGACATCAGCTACGCTGAGAACAGAGCCAGAGCAGAAGAGGCTGTACTACGCAACCCCACTTAAAGGAAGCTTGAGGACAGATACAACTAACTGGGGTGACAGTTGGAAAGCGGCTATGTTCCCTCCTGAAAGGATGGGTGGGTGCTGACGGGAAAAGGAGACTGGGGAGCTTTCTAGGGTACCAGAGATGTTCTGCATCTTGATCTTGGTTGTGGTTACTCAGGATAAAAATGAATCTGTATTTAATACATGTGTACTTCATATGTGTAAGTTAGATCTCAATTTAAAAGAATAAAAAGTCAACAGAAAATTGCCCAATAAATAAATCACTGAACATTTATGGAGTGAGTGACCAGCTACCCACATTAAAAGATGAGGTCAGCGGTATACAGTGGACAAGATACTTGACAGTCAGATAGGAATTTTAGTTCTGGTACACCAGTAATTAGGGATGGATATAAGTCCTGGCATAGCCAGACCAGCAAACAGACCTTGCTTACTTCAACTGCCAAACAGGAATAACAACCACCAGACCTAGAAGGGCTGTTGTGAGGACTCAATGGAATTGTGCTGAATGCAGATGATGACTTTAATGGCTCACAAGTGCTACTGTGCTAGTTCTGTTCCCTCCTGTCCAGCCTCTGTCTCTCTCCACCTCATTTCCTCTGCCCCATGCACACTGTGCTCCAACCCTATCAAGTAGCCATGCTGTGCCCTTGGCCCTCTACTGGCAAACTCCTGGACCTTCTTCAGGGTCAGGTACATACCCACCTCTGTGAAGCCTCTCCTGACTCCATGCTTTTTCTGGTACTTCCTTTGACTCTGGGCAGGCTCCCCACAGGTGCTATTATATCTCTGCACCAGATTTGGTTTTTCACTGGGTGAAAACAGAAGCTGAGTCATCAGCTCTGGATAGCCCCAGCACATGACAATGCTCCCCATGTGTCAGTGGGGCTTGGTAACTCATGGGAACTGCTAGAGAGAAGGCTGGGGGTGTGATTGCAAGACACAGGGGCAGTGTGCGTGTGTGGGACACAGACTAACGCCTCCCAGTGGGTCTTCTCAGCGTCGGAGTGCTCAGTGCACACTGGTCCTATGCCTCACCAGCTCCAGGAAGCTCCACTTCACAACGACATGAACTGAAACACTTTGTCACTATGCCACCCACATTCAGGTGATGAGGTGTCAATGTTTAGACACAGCAGCTCTGTCGTGGTGGTCCCTCAGGTCAGCCTACTTGCCCTTAGTGAGAAGCCAATGTCCTTACAGTTCTAGAAACCACAGCCACTAATTTATTTTAGACTAATGAAAGACCACACCCAAGGAAGGACTTCAAAGCCGATGGTAGCACTTCTCATGGAAATGCCATTACATAAAACACTGGCTTATTAATTTTAAATGACTTCACAGCATTTAAGGAAAAAACATAAGACTGACACAAAGATTTTAAAACTCATTAGAGCCGGTCTTGAAATCACTGATATATTTAAATTGAAAGCTGCTTGTCTGACAGCTTTTCATTCAGACACACTATTGTGTGTGTGTCACCATGGTTAAGGTTGAGTGAGCACTTCCATTAAAACCTTCACTTTCACAAGCTTATAATTTCACAATAAAAATCTGCTTCAGGATTGACTTTTGCATACAAAAGATTTCTGCTTGAAATATATATTCCGAAGTACAGTATAAACCTGTCTCGACTGAAAACTCAGATACAAAATTACTTTTGGTTTGTCGTGGGTTTAAACTAAATGTCAGAATAAGCTAGAACTTTCAGATTGAAAATTTCCTTCCTACACCACAAATGCTACAAATAGAGAAAGGTTGGTAGCAGCCAGTTTAGTAGCAAGGGGAAGAAGGTAAACTTCAAACCAATTTATTCCAGAAACCTCAAGATCATCCTTAACTATCTCCCAAACTTCACATCCAGTTTGTCACCAGATACTGTCAATCTACCCTTAAGTACTTACTTCTCAAATCCCGCAGGCTAGGTGCTCTTCTGGCCTCCCTGCTGCTGAGGGTTATCTCTAAGCAAGCAGCAAACCCAGGCAGATAGATCACATCCCCTGTGGCTCCCTCGCGCCTGCAGAACAGAAATCCTGAGACCTGCTGAAGGCCCTCACGCCTGGTGTCCACAGTATGGGTGGGCTCATCCTCTCCCTCCCCATGTCCCTCCAGCCCAGCTCCTATGAACAGGCCTTTCTGTTTCATCTTCTTGCCTCTGACATCCAGTACAGGATTTCCTTTACGACATTCCTGAAGGGTGCTCAAATCCAACTTCTGGTTAATTGTGTTAACAGCATGCTTTAGTTTTAAAAACACATTTATATCCATTGATATCAGCTGCACTCGCAGTCTGTGAGTGAGACAGGGCAGGCTATAGCTGTGGAAACTGAGGCTCAGGGAGTTTGAGCCATGCAGGTGCCCCATAAACAGAACTGCTGAAAAAACAGCCATTTCACCCCATGCTGGCCTTTGTCACAGGCACCCCAGGGAGATGCACATATAGACTTCTGGGAGCTGGTCCCCATGAATCCATAATGACTTCTCTAAATCCAGGGGCTGTGGCTGTCTTCTCAGGCTCCTCTGTGTTAAGTCCTGCTCATCTCTAACTCCAGACCTTCGCTCAACCAGACAATTTTACTCTTCAAGCCCCCACTCAGGCATCACCTGACTTCCGCAGGCACCACAGAGCTCACACAGCAGTCAGGCGCTCAGGTTACTATTTCTGCTCGTCAGTTTCCTACCACCTGTTTCCCTCCCATCTCTTCTGTAAACTTCTAGAAGTCAAGGAACTTATATTACTTTTCCCTTTCCTTATAGCACCTGCCACTGAACTAGAGGAGAAGCAAGCATTCAGTAAAACTCCACTATTACCAGAAAATATTTTAAGTAGGTAGCTATCTCACTTAGTTAACAAAAACAGGTACTATTTTTTTTCCTGATGGGGCTGAATATGTATCAAAATAATGGCAGTATCCATGCTGTTTTTGACTACAAATTTTCAGAACTCACTTTTTCTTTTAAGCTGAAAGAATAACGTTGATTTGTGAAAGGACAGTTTACCCAATTCAAAATGTGTGACCAAGCTCCAGGACTAAAGAACACAAGTCGGCCTAAAAGTAACCACTCTCCAAAAATATGATTCAGGTCCAAACTGTTGATAATCGTAGAGCATTTGGGTAGCCATATGTGAGTGAGGTGGAGATACCTAGTCATTTCCTGGAGGGATACATCTGCCTCAGACATCTACACATCAACACGCAGAGGAGGCTAACTCACTGAGTGACACAAAGAGTAAACACTGGGGTCAGAGCGATCAGGAGGCCTGGCTGGAGAGGAACTTGGCATGGACACAGCCACAGGACGGGCCTCATCCAAAAGAAGATCTGGGCAGAAGGTACGGGAAAATGGCGCAAAGAGAGCCTGCAGAGAGGCCTGTGAATCAGCCAGAGAGGCCGAGTGATGGACATGGGGTGAGGATGAAGGGAAAGCAGAAGCTAACAGAGCCGTGGAAGTGTATTCGCATCACCCAGTTTTCTGGGGAGTATAGAAGGTACTTTTTTTTTTTTAACAAAGGAAAATACAGCAGCCCAAGAGAATGCAAACCAGTCATCTGGAGAGCTGTCAGACTGAACCTGCAAGAAGCAGGGGATCTGATCAATTGCCTCCTCACTACAAATTTCATCTCATGGAACACAGAGGAAGCAAGGATAGCACACGGCTGTCCCAAGCCACAGAGCCTTGAGAAAGAAGAGTATGCAAGTTCTCGTAGACTCAGACAGTCCTCATTAAACTGGCTTCTCTGACATCCCACCATTTTGCATTTATCCCCGTAGAGACAAAAGTGTCTGATGGGACCTTTGTACAAACTAGAAAAGTAGCTGTCCCTGAGGATGCAGCTCTGCAGGGACACAGCTTGGGGGGTTGGAGACAAGTTGGCCACACATGACTTACATGTGGAGACCTGGAAGGCCTTGGTCCCCACACTTAACAAGGCCTGCCTGCGCCTCCTGTGTGACAAGCCCTGGGCTGGCAGCAGTGCCACACTGGTGCCCAGGAAAGAAAGGTCCTTGCTGTGCAGCTCACGGTCCAGCAGAGACAGATAACAAATACAAAGCCATCACAGACGGTGACAAGTATTGTGAGAAATAAACAGCATTTAACTGGGATGGTTAACTTCAGGAGTCAGCTTGGCTGGGCCATGGTGCCCAGATATTTGGTCAAACATTATTCTGGATATTTCTGTAAGGCTGTTTTTGGATGAGATAAACATTTAAATAGATGGACTGTGAGTAAAGCAAATTGCCCTCTGCCCTGTGGCAGTTGAAGGTCTCACAGAAGGCCACACCCAATCAGTTCAAGGCCTCAGTAGAAAAAGGCAGACATCCCCCAAGCAAGAGGAAATCCTGCCAGCAGATGGCCTTCAGACCGGAACAGCAACATCAGCTCTTTCCTGGGTCTCCACCCTGCCAGTGTATCCTATAAATTCTGGACTTGCCTCCACAATCAATCACATGAGCCAACTGCTTCAAATAAATCTCCCCTCTCTATATACACATCCTATTGGTTCTGTTTCTCTGGAGAATCCCCACACACTAACTAATATACTAAAAGGATAAGGGGGATCTACTTTATGGTGAGAGAAAACCTCACTCAGGAAGCACCGTCTGAGATAAGGGCAGGGGACTGAGGAGCTGGGCACTCACGGAACTGGGAAGACTGCCCCTGGCAGAAAGGGAGTAGATGGCAGAGCCCTGAGACCAGAAGCGGCTAGAAAGACTGGGGAAGTGCTCAAGGGCAGAGGGAGTGGGCTCTGTCAGGGGGAGGTGCAGCTGGCAATTGGGCCGAAGGGCGTAAAGGGGCCTCTCAGCAGCCCTGCCCTCTAGGTTTATCCCAGGTACATGGGAAACCAGTGGCATGATAAGATTCACATTATAACAAGCTCCCGCCAGCTCTGCACCCAGAGCTAGACTGCAGGGGCCAAGAGTGGAGACGCTCTAGGAACAAGGATGGACAGCGGCCTTGACTGGGTGGCAGTCACCACTGGAAGAAAAATGAATTCCAAAATAAAACAAAGATAGTAAGAAAGCTCCCAACTATTTTAAACAAGTATATCTCTCTGCAGACCAAAAAAAAAAAAATCTGACCTTCAATATTAAGAACGTGTACATGTGTCACAGAATCACTGCTGGTGATCTTTTACAAATCAAGAGAAATAAGAAAGCCATTTGAGCACAAGATATAGACAAAGCTTGCCATAAAAGTAAAAGAATTAAGCTAAGAACTCAGGTAACACCAGCCTGCTACCGACCCCGTGCAGGTTCTGGAAGAGCTATAAGCAGATGCTTAGAGCGGTGGGACTCAGGTGACGCAGGGCGTAGGTTCTGTGACTCTGAAGTGGGGGAGGGGACGGGCTCTGGAGTCCGATCTGAATTTGGGACCCAGCCTGGTCACTGCCTTGCTTTGAGGCCTCAGCAGCACTGCTTCCTCAGCCATAAAGTGAGGCAACCGTGCCTTCCTCCGGGCTGCTGGCAGGATGAAATGAAGCGATGCACGTGTCTGACCAGAGCTCTAGTAAATGTTATTTGTTGCTGTTTCAGCCCCTGGCTGACTGCTTTATTCATTCAGCAAATGCTCACTGGGCACCCTCTATGTGTTAAGCACATTCTAACCAAGCATGAAACGAAGTTCCAGCTGGGCAGACAGACAGACAAATGAGGAAATATATAATACCCTGTTGGGCACTGACAGCTTTAGGAGAGAAAGCAAAGTAAGGGGGTAGCAAGTGCCAGGACACATCTCTGAGACGTCAGAGCAGCAGCCCAGGGATACCCATAATGATAAGTCTTCACAAGGGCAGACGGGCTCCAGCCCTTTCAGTTACGGAGGCGGATGGACAACACAAACCCCATTCACCTCTGCCACACTCCCATCCCAGCACTGGCTTTCCATCACCTACCTGGATGAGAGTGACATGTGCACATCACATTGCGAGGATGAACCATTAAAATGGGAATGCACTTCCTAACTATAAGGCCCTAAACAAATATAAGTTCTCATTTACATTAGTGAGAATTATCTTCCCCAAATGCCACTTCTCCCATTTTAAAAACCAAACAAAAAAATCCTCAAGCTTTCAGATGAAAGCACTCTTCCTTCTCTGAACTTCGTTTTTTTTTAAATCTGTGCCCTTAAATGTCACATTTACTAAATTAGTTATACATACCCAAAATGTGAACTTCTGATTAATTTTGTACACCATTGATTCCAAGCAGGTAGGTCGCACAGAGAAGGTGTTTGCTGAATGCTTCAGCTGGGGAGGAGGGGACAGGTGGGACAGAAGGACTTGTGGCAGAAGATGGAATCTACTCCTCTGCTCTAAAGGTTAGAAATAAAAACTACGAGTTGAAGGTTCTAGGGAGGTCTATTCTGCCTCCACATTAAGGAATGACTATATAATTAGTCCTCGGACACTGAAAGGGGCTGCCTTGCAAACTGGGGCAGAGACCAAAAGGTGGTCCTGGAAGTGGGCTGGACCGACACCTGAGTCTGGTGTGGGGCTAGGCACATGTGTGCTAAGCCCTGCAGACATATCCGCTTCTTAATTTTTACACAGCTGGCCAGCAGGCATCCCTCTCCTTCCCACAGATAGGAACTCAGATGCCAACTTAACCTGACCAGATTTACCCAACAGGGATAAGCTCAGACTCAGAGAAATTGTTCTGTATTCCATGAAACACTGATGGAAAAGTCAAAGCTGGCAAGCTGGGTGCAGAATGGACAGCAGAGCAGTCAGAAGAAGCTGCTTTAACAAGACTACTTCTAAACCTATTTCTTGGGCACTCCTCTGGGTAAACTGGCCAGCAGAAACTTATTGCTAGAATGAATGTCCATAACAGTAAAAGATATCCACCCTAGTGGGCTCTCAGCCCACCAGGGCTAGAATGAAGCACCAAATATCCAAATCAGGGTGTCAGCCACATCAGCCCCTGGTAGGGGTAACATGCAGTGCAAAGGCGGAAAGCAAACACCAGAGATGCACATCAACCCTCAGGCCCCCACGTCCAAGGACGCTGGGAAGACTGCACTTGCAGTTCCAATCACCCACATCTTACAAACCAATAGCTACAGAACCGGGCCTGTCTGTGCACTCATCAACTCACCAGTTTTGTTACAACCATCCTCACCATCTCAGTGGATGCAGGTCTATAAATTCGTACAAGCTCACCGAAGGCTAAGCTCGGTTCACTGTTCCACCTGGTATTCAAACACAGCAGGAGCGAAAAGTCCCAACTATGCTTCACTTTCACCTGCTGAGAGGTCCCAGTCCCAATTCGATTAAGTTATGTTAGTAATGTCATAGTGGGTGTCATGGAGGTCCTCCACTGTCTCCACTTCCTTTTTATGATTTATCACAAATATCTTCTTGCAAGTCAATGATGGACACAAAGAATGGCCATGGGATGGCTGCAGCCTAAATCACTAAGATAAGTGTGGATAAAATGAAGGTTCCTGTGGCCAGGATTCTCACCTGGCCCTGGTTGGCTAGCTCACTACACACGTGTGGGCAGTATGTTCCTACTGATTCTATATAAAGAGCCCTGCCCAATGCTCTGGATGACAGGGTGCCACGGCTGCAAGGCTGCAGGAGAGCAGAGCAGAGGCTGGAGTGGTGGCAGCACCAAGGACAGAGGCCCAGAGGACGGCTGTGTGAGCAGAGCGGCCCAGAGGACCGGCAGTGCAGGTAGAGAGGTCCAGAGGCAGAAACCACCTTGCTGCATGCAGACTCACTCTGAGTGAATGAGATTTTAGTGACTGACCTGCCACCATGGAAATAAAGTTGGGTATAACCCTTTCACCCCAAGAACATTTTGCTATCAATTTCTTTGGTCACATTGAATCCATAGCAAACTTGCCCGGGGCTGAAACCCACTGGCAAGATAATAAGGAAATGGAAAACAAGCCAGTTCTGAAGGAAGTACAGAATTTGAGTGTCAGCAGCAACCAATGTAAATGGTTACAAATGTGCCTTGACTAGGAAGAGAGTTCTCAGAAAATAGAAGTGGGTTCCCCTTTCCAGTGTACAAGAAATAAAACCCCAAACCAAAAGAAAACAAAACCACAAGACTCCTTTCCCAGAGGGCAGGGAATATATATACTCACCAAACACAGACCTTAGGGGACACTAAGAAAAAAAGCAGGTTTCAAGAAAGATATTTTTTTGAAGTTTTTAGTTTTTTTTTTTAGACTTGAGATTTTCATAAAATGTTCTACTCATCAAACTTGTGGGAGAGACCCAGGGCTGGTAAAGGGGGACTGGAGGGGAGAGAGAAGGAACTGTAAAAAGTAGGGGCCATGGGGACAGAGGGAAGTAGAGAGCATGCAGCCCCTCGGGTGGGACAGATCTGGGTGTTGGCCAGCTTTTCTGCTCACCTGTAAAACGAGGTGATGCCAGCTTCAGGGTAATGATGAGGACTGAAGGAGTCCTGCCCAGCCCCTTGGCCCACCCCCGGCACACAGGGGAATCTGCTCAATAAAACACTACCTTCACTTCAGGGTTTTAACTGTCTGACCTGCTTTGACTTCTCTGGACAGAAGTTAAACTACCAACCACATAAGCCTAATATTGCGGGTGTCTTCTGAGTCTAATTTGGTTAGTTCTGTCTCAGATGCTCATGGGAAGGCAGAATTTCCTGACTTCTTGCCTCATAAGAATAAGAGGAGACCAAGTTGCACAGTGCTGGACACCCAGCAGGCAGGCCTGCATCCTGCCACCAGGGAGTGTGTACGCTCTTGCCCTGTGAGGTCTGGCTACTTCACCTGTGCAGGTTCTGCCACTAACACGCACACCTGGGTGACATGTAGGGTGGAGATGGGGGATGATCTATATGCTTTGCTTTGTTGGACAGCTATGCCTAAGTCTGATTAGCAAAGTGAGAGGTTTTTCGAAAGGGGCCCAGGGCTGGGAGTCAAGCAACCAGATTACAAAGAGCAGGGAAGCTGTGGTTTCCTGGCAGGTCCCAGAGGAGGGCAGCCAGTAAGAGGCTAGTGGGGTGGCGAGGGCAGGAGACAGCAGGCCCAAGCACTCACAGCCGACGGGAGACCCTAGAATCTGTGCCTGAAGACCTGGGCAGGGGGACACAGGGCCCCCCTGCACTGATGCACCCACTAATAGTCCAGGGGCACCCACCCTCCGGCGCCAGCACAGGAACACAGCCCAACAGGACTTCAGGCACAGCCTGCTCCAGTTAGAGCCATGAACACAGAGAAAAGCATTTCATTTCCTGAGTCCCCCAAAGGCTACGGAAACTAAAAATGGAAAACAATAGAAGAAACAAGACCACAAGGCTCCCACAAGGCAAGTCTGCTTATCCAGAGAGCTGTAAGTGTGCAAAACAAGTGAACACCGTTAAAAACACAAATTATATTTTTTAAATGACATTATTTGCAGCCTTTAATTTTGAAAATTAGATACATGTTGAGAATGAATAATTTATAAAATCAGAAACCTTCAATATGGACACAATAAGGGCAACGCCCCTATACACTTAACCTAGATTAATAATGGTCAAGGTCAGCTACCAGAAAGAAGTGAGGACCTGGGTCAGGGCAGTCGAGCCAGCCGGCCAGCGGCTCTAACAAAGATAAAGGCACTGGAAACTCTCCAGAGCACATGGAAGACTGAACTGCTATTCCTAAGTTTTGGTGTTCTCACATCTTTTATATCATTAAAATCGAACAGTAAGGACAATAATAAAGAGGAGACCACCCAGCTTCATCACAGCCTGGGGGGAAAGCCAACAGTTCCTCTAAGACTGAACATCTCCCGCCTCCATACAGTGAGACACGAGGGTGGGGAAGGAGGCACATGCCTTTCCAGAGCTGGAAGAAAACGCCAGCAGCTGAGCCCCATGCAGGCTCCCAGGATGGCCCTGACAGGCAGGGGCCTTGCAGGCAGTAGAGCCACGCTCAGGTCTCTGTACACCACAGCCCAAGAAAGACCTTAAACAAGACTGTTCTGCCCTTAAAACTAGACCACTTCTTTGTCCCAATATTAACACCAGAAACAGCTTTAGACACTAAAGGACCTGCTCCAAACCCAGCCCCAGGGTGTGAGCACCCTAAACCTCCGGTCTCCAGTCCTCGTTTGCAAGGGAAGACCACCAGCTCCCTCACAGGTGACTGTGAGGAGTACAGCCCTGAGAAGAGGACAGACAAGACACCAGAAATGTCCCTGGGTTCCTAGATGTGCTCAGGAGCTACTCGCACCAACCTCAGCCCAGCCTGTTTCATCAGGCCAGTCCCATGGGCTCACGGCCCAGAAAACTACTTACTTGATGGGCCCAGGCCCAGGCTAACTCAGATGAACAACCTAAAAACAGAAATCATCCTTTCCCTGGACACTGAGTGACCTCTCCCCTGTGCCATCACTGCGGAAGCGAGGCCTAGCTCTGGATTCGCTGCTCACTAGCCCGGCACCTCCAGCCTCAGCCAGCCCACTAGACGCTCAGCCTCTCCCCTACTACTCCTTCCCCCTTCACTTCTGCAGCTACTCACAGATATGACACTGCCATGAAGCTGGCTCAGATCAAAAATGTCACATATGGAACACGCATGCCTCCAGGGGAAAACTTCAAGTGTGAAGAGGGGCAGGAGAATGGTATCTAGGAAGCAGTGCCCACCCATGGCTGTGCTTTCAACTTTGTATTGTTTGCAACGTTTTTGTAGCTCTAAGAAATTATTTCAAAATATAAAGAAAAAAACTCGTTTCTCTGGAGATGCTAATCACTATCCCAGGTGCAGTCACTCACACACTTGAAAAACACTCAACATTATATGAGTTGAATTAATTAATTAATTAAACAGTCAAGAGGACAAAAAGGGTTAAAAACATAAAGATCAGTAAATTCAGGGTCAGGAGAAGGTGGTGGGCTGGTTTACCTGGGAAGGATAAAAAAAAAACATATTGGTTTCCAGGTGGAGGAGAGGGGCCAACGGCAGAGGAGCTGAGCAAGCAGAGCCCCTGCAGCCTCAGAGAGGCCACGAGGAATACCACCTCAGCACGAGCTCAGCAGCGCCTGCCATAACGTTACCAAACGCGTGTGCACATTCTCCCATCACAGTGCGCGGGGCTACACATGTCTGCAGACAGCTTTAGATGTTGACGCATATCACCTGAGAGTTTCAGGGTGTTGGGATCTTTAAGTAAACTATGCCCAGTGATTTTTACTCTTATCTGATGCTCTTTCCTGAAGACCTTCTGTATGATCAGATTTCCATACGTACAAATGAGTTTTAGGAAAGCACAGGCTAAATCTATCACCGCCAATTCACATATTATGCTGTTCTTGTGTGGCTGTCACAGACAAGCAGAACACTGAGAAATGGGAGAAGCAACTGTTTGTATTTAGCCACAACTGCCACAGAATGCCAAGAACCAGAAGTGCCATCCTCCTCCGCCTCTGGGCGGGCCCTGTTTCCAGCACGTTGTTAGCGCGGCTGCTCAAATCTCCTGCCACCCCAGCCCTGGCTAGGTATGCAACGTTGCCTGTTCAGGGAAGCCAGCCAACTTAAGGCTGCCTTTTCCATCCTCAAGTGTAAGACAGGAAAAGTGGAGCTTACAGCAACATAGGAAGGCAGAAGTCTTGCTTGTCTTGAAACAAAATCTATGGCAGTTTATGCGCAAATGAGTTTCTGCACCTACATCCCTTTCCCTGCACCTCTCAACTCTTCAACCAACACAAAAGAGCAAATCCGAGTAAGGTAGAACAATTATGTAATCACGAGATCAACGGAAAATAGTTATTTTATAAATATGCCTTGAGGGGAAGTTGGAGTTCCTATGGCCAGGATCCTCACTGAACTTAAACCACCTGATGATGTAAATGGCCTGTTGCTATGCTGCCGCTTCCACACCTTTAGGCAATGAGCTACTATTGTGCTATATAGAGAGCTCGGCCCAGTGCTTTGGGCGGAGGCAGACACAATAGTGCGCAACCTACCATCGTGAGAACAAGCCAGGTAATAAACCCTTTCACCCCAAAAAACCTTTTGCTGTCAATTTCTTTGGTCATATTGAATCCACAGCGAACTTGCCCAGGGCTGAAACCCATTGGCAAGACAATTGGTGTAGTCGGCAGGGTTCAATGTTGACCAAGGAAAAGGACAGGCTGCCCTTATGGGAGGGGTGCTTCAGCGGGCTGCCCCTGTGAATGGGGAGACAGTGGATTGTCCCCCAGTGGGTATGTGGTCTGAGGTGGCTTGCCTCCTAGAGGGCTGGGCCCCACCCCAGGACTGGAGGCAAGTGGAGGTGACACCTGAGGCTGTAGAGGTGGCCCTTGTTATACTAAGTAGATCCTTTGAGAAACAGACTGCCCATGAGGCAGCGGGGCCTGTGGGTTGGCTGCTTCTTCTCACAGTATTAAAAAGGTCTACAGAACAGACCCAAGAAATGGCAGCATGAGAACGCGAGCTGCAAACTTCTGTGGATTCCCTGAAAAAGGAATGGCATTGAGGCAAGAGGCAGCACGAGAACACGAGCTGCAAATTTCTGTGAATTCCCTGAAGAGGGAAATGGCACTGATGCAAGAGGAGGTGGCACGAGAATGCCAGCAGCAAGGTGCCATTGGAGAGGTAAATAATTCTTTACAGAATAAGATGGCAGTGCTGCCAGGTGTTCTGAAGGAGGAAGAGGCCATCAAGGAAAAAGACGAACTCCTGAGGGAAGCACAGGCAGAGATGGCATGAGAACATCAGCTGTAAAGCATTGAGGTGAAGGTAAGAGAGCTTCTGAAGACTGAGGTAGCATTGCTGTGAGGCACAATACAAAAGGTAAAGGTTGTAGCAGAGGAGGTACTCGGGGGAGGGGAGAGAAAGGTGCCATCAGCCCCAGAAATGGAGAAGCTGGGGAAGGATGAAGGGGTGGTGCCGGAGGCACTGACCCCTCCTGTATTGAAAGCACACCCAGTGGTTGTTAAGAAAATAAAGACCCATCAGCTGAAAGTTCCCCAAAGAGAGGAGCAGCCCCCTCCCCAGGTCGTGGAGCACTCTATGGTCCGCCCCTATACTCAGGCTGAGCTGGTGGATTTGGGCTCCTGGTTTAGGCAGAAGCCTTCGGAGTCAATATCAGCTTGGCTCCTGTGTCTGTGGGTCTTAGGGGTGGATGGAATTGTTCTGTCTGAATCAGAGATGGGAAAGCTGTCTTCCCTGACAGTGCAGCCTGCCTTGAGGCAGCGATTACAAAATGCACATCAGACCCCCAGGGAGTCACTCCCTCCTCGACTGGCTTATGGCTGTACTTCATGCTGTGTGGTCCAATCTGGGTGATCTACCATCCTCTCCTGTTAGATGGCAGATGTATGCTGAGCTCCAACAGGTGTTACAAGAGCTAGGCATAAGAAATGCTATCTATAGTCCAGAGAATTATGGCCCAGATGAAGAGATTTTCACTACTGGGATGAGAAATATTGTACTTCAAATGGCTCCTACATCCCTCTTTGGGTCTCTAGTGGCCATTCTTCCCCCTCACTTAGGGCATCCCATAAGTGAGGTGACACGTACAGTAGCAGACTTAGGAGAGGCTGAAGCAATAAGAACTCGGAAAGAAAGAAGACCTGTCACTCACAAGAAGAATTTACAGGGCCCTATGAAGGTCAGGAGGACCCAGATGTGGATTGATTTAATACGGGCAGGAGCAGATGGAAGGAAATTAGATGGGAAGTCAAATAGGATCTTACTAGAGCTATGGCAACAGCTGAAACCAGAGCAGCAGTTCCAGCCATTAAGACCAAAGAGGCAGAGATCAGAGACAGAGCCATGAGTCTGGCCTGTGTGTTTGCAAGCCTTCCTGCTGGAGAGCGAGCCAACCTCACTTGAGCCCACACAGGGAGGTGATTGGGGAAGACGGTTTGGCTGAGGGGAAGGTCAAGGTATCTGCCCTGAGGGACCAGGGGGGACCAGATCCACATGTTGAAATAGCTACCCATTGGTTTCCAGTGAACACACAACATGTCCTGGCTCTGGTGGACACTGGGGCTGAATGTTCACTGATTCGTGGTAACCATGAACGGTTCCCTGGGACCCCCACTATCATAGATGGATATGGGGGGAAGGCTATCAGAGTGAAAAAAGCCCAAATCCCTTTGGGAATAGGGCATCTACCCCCCAAAAAAGTATACTGTGTATATATCATCTCCTATCCCTGAGTATATTTTGGGGATTGATATCCTGCAGGGTCTATGGTTGCAGACCAGTACAGGTGAGTTCAGACTGAGAGTACGTGTGGTGAAGGCAGTTCTGAGAGGACATGCTAGGCACCCGCCCACAGCTTTGCCTGTGCCTCGGCGGGTGACTAATGCCAAACAATACAAACTGCCTGGAGGGCATAAAGAGATTGGAGAAACTCTCCAGGAGCTGGAAAAGGTGGGTATTATAAAGCCCACCCATAGTCCTTTCAATTCCCCAGTGTGGCCAGTAAAAAAGCTAGATGACTCCTGGCGTATAACTGTGGATTAGAGAGAACTGAATAAAGTCATACCCCCTATGCATGCTGCTGTACCCTCTACTGCAGGCTTGATGGATACCCTCAGCCATGAACTAGGAACATATCATTATGTGGTAGATCTTGCTAATGCCTTCTTTTCCATTGACATTGAGCAGGAAAGTCAGGAACACTTTGCCTTCACATGGGAAGGAGGGCAATGGACTTTCACCGTCCTCCCACAGGGATACCTCCACAGCCCCACCACCTGTCATGGACTTGTAGCCCACAACTTGGCTACATGGGAGACACCGCCAACGGTGCGGCTGTACCATTATATTGATGATGTCATGCTCACGTCTGATTCCCTTTCAGATCTAGAAGGTGCAGCACCTACACTGCTGCAACATTTACAGGAGAAAGGATGGGCTGTGAACAGCACGAAGGTTCAGGAACCTGGTTTGCCTGTCAAATTCTTGGGGGTCATCTGGTCGGGTAAGACCAAAGTTATACCAGAAGCAGTTATAGATAAAGTCCAGGCCTTTCCTACCCCCACAACTGTAGCATTGCTACAGGAGTTTCTGGGTCTTCTAGGTTACTGGAGAGTATGCCGCACAAATTCTGAAGCCCTTATGCAGGTTGGTACGAAAGGGCATCAGGTGGGGTGGGTACGAGACTGCACCCAAAAGCCAAGGAGTGGCGTGGCACAAACACCCACAGTAGCCAAGTGAGGTGCTTACCTACAGCAGCATAGTGCCCTCTCTAGTAGCCCCTTGAGGGAAGAACTCCAACGCTTGTTGGGGCCGGTGACATATACTAGTGAAAAGCAGGAAGAACTTGCTTTTGAACCATTAGTAGCAGAGAGTCCCTACTGGGAGGGAAGAGCCCCTATACCCGAAGATGCATGGTACACAGATGGCTCCAGCCATGGGCAGTCCCCAAAATGGAGGGCCATAGCTTTCCATCCTAACACTGAGACAATATGGATGGAAGACTGTGAGGGGAAGAGCAGCCAAAGGGCAGAGTTGCGGGCTGTGGGGCTTGTGATCAGCCAGGAGCCCTCCCCTATAGTTGTCTGCACTGACAGCTGGGCTGTCTATCAGGGCTTGACCCTGTGGCTACCAACCTGGTACCATGCCAGCTGGCTGGTTGGTCACCATCCCCTTTGGGGGCAAGAATTGTGGCAAGACTTATGGGCCTGTGGTCAGACCAAAATAATTACAGTATACTATGTGACAGGTCATTTGCCACTGGCATCCCCAGGAAATGATGAAGAAGATAAACTGGCCCAGATATGCTTGTTAGAGGGAAAGCCTGCCTCTGATGTAGCCCAATGGCTACATGAACGTTTATTGCATGAGGGACAAAAAACAATGTGGGCTGTAGCCCGTTGATGGGGCTTGCCTTTGACCTTCGAAGAAGTTGGTAGAGCCTGGCAGGAGAGTGTTGTGTCCTCCAAAGGGACTTACACTGAGTTCCACAGCAACATGGAACAATAGCTAAGGGACCTATACCCCTCGTCAGGTGGCAAATAGACTATTGGGCCTCTCCCTGTGTCAGATGGATATCAGTATGCCATGACTTGTGTGGACACAGCTACTGGACTTCTGGTTGCTTTTCCTATCCATTGTGCAGACCAGCAGATGACCAAGAGGCCTGGAGCATCTCTTTGTTGCCTATAGCTGACCACAGGTAATTGAGAGTGATCAGGGCCCCCATTTTACTGGACATACATTGTAAGAATGGGTGCGACAACTAGGAATCAAATGAAAGTTTCATGTGCCATACAATCCTACTGCAGCAGGCATGATAGAGAGGCACAATGGCTTGTTAAAATCCTGACTGAAGTCAGATACCAATAGTCTTTGGGGATGGTCAGTCTGCTTATGGACTGTGCTACGGCGTTTGAACAAGAGACCCCAAAAGGGAGCCCTGAGCCCCGCAGACATGTCAACACATATGGCTGCCTCCCAGTACAAACTAAGGAAGAATCACTGAAGCAGAGGTTCGGCCACCAGAATAACATCTTGCTGCCAGCACCAACTGCACTGAACCCCAGAGACTCCATTGAGTGGACGTGGCCTTGGACCTTTCAACACATGGACCAATGATGGCTGGCTCTCCTGGCACCTTGGGGACAAGGCCTGGAAGCTGGCCTCCTCTGTATGCCTGGAATAACAGCAGAGCAGCCCCCAAAGGTCATAGTAGTATATCCTGAACAGCCAGAAGGTAGGAGCATCTTACTGGGGAGTTTTGTTTTATCATTATGGCCAGTGCATGCACCTCCAGTAGCACTATATATAGACCCTTCAGTAACCCCCATGGGAAAAGGAGTAAAAGTATGGTATACTACACATGGAAGGGAACCCCTTCCTGGTACAGTCCTATCACAGGACCACTCTCGCATGCATCCTACCTGATGCACAAGATTTGCCTATGTTGGTGGCATTAAAACATGTGTCTTATCATCCCTTTAGTCTTTGTGGATTGGGAACTTCCTCTGGCTTGAGGATTATTATAATTTTTATTACCTGTATCAAAATCTTGCTGTATCTTAATTTTTATTATCTCTAAGTTGTTGTTATCCTCTGTTGCTATTGTGGAATCTGGTTACAATGCTCGAGGTTTCTCGCACAGGGGCCACTGCGGAAAATTGAAAGCATGTAGATTGTAAAGCGAGAATCCTGGAGCGGTGGAGTGTGGGGAAGTTGGGGTTCCTATGGCCAGGATCCTCACTGAACTTAAACTACCTGATGATGTAACTGGCCTGTTGCTAGGCTACCGCTTCCACACCTTTAGGCAATAAGCTATTATTGTGCTATATAGAGAGCTCAGCCCAGTGCTCTGGGCAGAGGCAGAGACGCTAGTGCTCGACCTACCACCAAGAGAACAAGCCGGGTAATAAACCCTTTCACCCCGAAGAACGTTTTGCTGTCAGTTTCTTTGGTCACATTGAATCCGTAGCGAACTTGCCCGGGACTGAAACCCACTGGCAAGACATGCCTCTATGCTAGCAAACCTGTACACTTGCATTAACTTAAAAGAACATCACATTTGAGATCAACAACACAGTGAAGTAACACTCTTAACCTCAGGACAAGCAGGCATCCCACAGGGTAGTGCCTGGTCCACCCAAGGACATTATCAATTAAATGAACAGTTCATTCATAGGATCTATTCATTTCTCTTTCATTGACATGGGTGAGAAATATTTGGACTATCATTCATCTGTGTTAAGTCAAATTTGGTAAGATTTGCTTCACGTTCATGCAATCAACACTGCTTCAGAGCTGGGTTCAAGCCAAATCCTATTTCTTCACCGATTTCTATCACAAAACTAGTCATGTTTCCATGCAAAAGTCCCAATTTGGAGCTGAATTTTAGAATGTCCTGCTCTAAAAGTATACTTTTATAGGTTTAAAACTTCAACAGTTTTAAATGCCAGGTCTTGCCTTCCACCAGTACTCCTCTCTTCTTCCCTGGTCCCCATTTCACAAATTGGAAGAAGTTCTACCACCACTTAGGTTTCTCAATCCACACAAGCCTTTTCCAGCATTTGGCTGAGCCACCATATCTAAATTTAGCCTTGAGTTTGCGTGTTGACATTTCTCAACCATTAAGCTGCAGTATAATGTTTCACCAGCAGGTGCCATATCTTAACACAAGGTATGCTCTCTAAATCCCTTGAGTTTGAGGCTTCTTATCACATATTGTCATTTGTTGAAGAGCTAAAGGACACACTGAATACCTCAAAAAGAACACAATGAAAAAAACTTATAAGACCATAAAGGCCAAGCCCCTACTATATGAGGATAAGCAGAGTCCAAGAAAGACTTAAAAACCCTGTAAAGCTACAAGTCAAACTTGTGCGCTAATAGGTGGCCACAATAAAAAGCCCCTGACCAAGAAAATATGCTAAAGGAAAGAGCACAGGAAATTATTTTTCGAGTTTTTAGGCAAGGATAACCAAAGAGAGAGAGAGAGAGAGAGAGAGAGAGAAACATGAAAATAAAAAATGCAATACAGAGAAATCTGCCTAAAGGAATTTATAATTACTAGAAGCTAGTATTAGCACTACTTTTCTTTTAGAATAAACACCCTAAAGCCTGAAGCCAAATGTAAGGCTGACCTACAATGCTTTTCTGTGCCCCTTTCCCAGGGACTGGGGATCTCCACCACAGACACATGGAACTGAATCATGTTTGCTGTCACACTGTGGGTGCACCAGGAGACAGTGGCCAAGAGCCATGGCCGGCAGCCCTTCAAGCCTCAGTTAGCTCAGAAGAAAAATAATGGGTTTCAGGTCAGGCACATGGCTGGTACAGGCCCCAGGAAAATGACTTTCAGTGGGAAGTCAACTAAAAACTGCAAATCAGGATCTGGAATTTGGATCTCGAAAATGGTATGCAGGTGTCTGATACAGCACACATCGTATTTCTCTGGGAAGAGGGTTCCCATGACCCTGAAAAGATTAAGAGCCAGAAATCAAACAGGGGCATGTCACTGTAATGGAAATGTTAAATATGAACTGATGACATGCTACTCACTCACTTCATCTGAGTGATGATAACCTACCAAGAAAGAGCAAAAGCCCAATATGTGACCCTGGAAAAGCCTGAGAAAGAGATCTGGTTTGGTACCGAGGTGAGAAAACATGCCACTAACAAACAAGTACAGTAGTTAACATTTGTGTTTGCTCTGAACTACTAAAGACTTCTGTAACCAGTGAGAACACTCTAAAACCAGAAAAACAGCTAGAATCAAAACATGATTTTTAAAAGGATAATTTTTGCTTAAAACTGTTTTCTGTTATCATGAATCCTTATGCAAAAACCTTCCACTCCTTGGCCTCTACCCTCCTAGCTGTCACAGCAGTACATCTCATTGTAGGCTGCCTGAAGCTCCTATTCCAATAAGCATTCAAACTAAACCACTGATTAAGACATTTTCTACAAAACCTCATTATGATGCATTTTCAATTTATAATGATTCCAACAGCCTATTTTTATCAATGTTAGATGACTGTCACTTTTTCTTCTTCTGAAAAGAACTACCCCTAACCCAATCACAATGTTGGGATAACAGTGTTACTACATGCAAAGCCATGCTTCTACACAGGAATGTGGGTTCCCCAGGGATCCATGGTAAGGCATAAAGTCTCACAGGGGAAACTGGGCTGTTTTCCTACAATGCCACTATGACTTGGTGGTAAGTCATTAACATGATTTTTAAACCACAACAAACATAAAATTCAACCCCACATGGGCTGCCAACAGTTATACTGAAAAATGGGTCTCATTTTTATCTTATAGATTAGTAAACAGAGAGGGGTATAGCAACTAATTCCAAATTATATTTAAATAGCAAGTAAGATGTGGAATCAGGATTTCATCTCAGGTTTGTCTTACTACAAAGCTCAAGTTCTTTTGGTGCAGCCACTGGCCTCTCTCTTGGCCATGGCTGCTTATCCTATTGCTGCTTCAACCCTCCCTTGAATCACACTCAGGACTGTGCTTCTTTCCCTCCATCATTCAAATGCCCCCTTCCTGATTAAACTGACCCCAGCTGATGTGGACAAGGGATGACACTCCAGCACATGGAGTTCACTTTCAAAATGCAATTCCAAGGATCTCAACTCAGTAACTCGTCCAAATCTGCACTAGTTTGTAAAGAGTAATTTAAATTTTATGCTTAGATTTTTTTTCCATGCTGGTTCCCGTTTTTACATCCTTAACAAGTCAAATGACTCCAAGAATGATTTTATATTTGTCGGTTGTTAAAAAGAAGTGATGTTTTTTAAATGACAACAAGCAAGAACGCACTTTAAAATACATTCTCCTAACCACAGCAAGTGACTAAAGCCAGGGAGGCTCTGAAATTAGCTAACGAGAAGACTTTCTGACATGCAGGTACAATGACCAGTGTGAGTCAGGCCCCAGGCAATCAATCATTAGAAGGGAATGATGGTGGTATTTGGAATCATGTAGGCATCTGAGATGATTTGTTTCTATATATGAATACACAGCAGAGTTTCTCAACCTCAGACTACTGACGTTTTGGGCTACGCATGCTTGGGGCTGTGCTTTACATCACAGGAAGTTTGGCAGCATCCCCATTTGCCACATACCAGGCAGAGCAGCCCAGGAGCCGACTCCTGAGCAACTGGGAAAGGGGAGAGTCAGGAGGCAAAGACACTGCCCCTCTCTCAGCTCTGGAGGGAACAAGCACCATCTAACTGCTGTGCGACTGGAAAGCAAAGATAATGCTGGCTGAACCACCAAAGCACAGAAAGGAGTAATCAGATGTAACTCACATGCTCATAGCTGTACAGATTTTTATGACTTTTACTTAGCACTAATTAAAAGTAATACACAGTATACTCTGAAAGACATAAGAACTCAGTGTTACAATTTAGTAAATGAATTGTCAGTATTTTACCACACACACATGTGTGTATTTATGAACCCACATATGAACTTTCATTTCCTTGGAAAATTTGTACATGGCAACACCTTCTTGAATTAGATACATTTTATAGCTTCTAAAATTTCATTGTAATTTTTTATTTTCAGAAAATCTTTCATAACTTAGTGACTTTCATAACTGCTGCTTACAGTAACACTGGACACTGATGAAGTCAGGTACAATCAAACCATATTTCAGTGATATTTCTGTAAAAACAGAAATAGCGGACTAGAATTAGAATGCCGTTTACCTTAAAATGCAAACTGTTAAAGCATCCTTAATAGGATATCAAGTGGAACATTTATGCAGTCAGTTTCCCTGTTAAACATTTATGCAGTAACCAGCTGCTCACCTGGATGACTTTGTAGAAATAGGCATACTGCCGAGCTGTGTTCTTATACTGGCTGAAGACATCATGTACTGCTTGTGTTGACTGAAGAAGCCGAACTTCATCTTCTTCAAAGTAGAGAGGCGTGTCATACTCGCTGGGCAGGGTCTGAATGTAGGGCTGCCAGAAAGAGTTAGGGTCTGCTCGCTCACACAGTAGATGAAAGGCCAGTGTGATGTTTCCCATGGCTTGAAGAATTCGGTCTTGAGAATATAAGGGCCCTGAATTAACCCAGAAGTTAACAGCATTAAGTTCCATAAACTACTTCAAAAAGTATTCACTCAAAATATGCATTTAAGTTAAGAAATAACTAACAAGTCTTTTAACATTTAAAGTAACATGCACCTTTCTTTTGACATCCTTCTACTATATTGGATTATAAGCACAGAAGACATGGTATAGATGTAGGAGAGTATTTCACTAGTTGAGAAAACAACCAAATATGGTGCTTAGCTCCACAAAATAAATCTTACATATTTTTGTCATTTGCACTTTGCCTTGAACAAACAGTCAGAAATTATTCTCACCCAACACTGAATTTTTAGCAGATTCAACAGTCATTAGTAATTTTCGCGGAACCCATAAAAATAATTCTTCTGCCTAGGAAGAGAAACATAAGAAAATAGTAGAGTCATCGAAACATGTTACAATCCTCAATCCAAATACTGTGGTTAGAAATCCAATCATGCAAGAAATACAGTTTAAGGTGTACATTAGCACTTCATTTCTTTGTTACTAATTATCAAGTGTATTTTTATATGTAAACATTTATGGTATAGTTAAATGAGTAGAAGCACAGTTTAAAATCCTGTTTCCAACAGAAAAACTATGTATACTGAGAAGAAATTAAAAACAGGACTTTATAAACTTTAATTTGAAGCAAATATAGCAATTTGGGACAAAGTACAAAATTTATTCTTTGCTGTACTTGTATTTTTAAGTTCTCAGAACAAAATAACATTTCTACCTCCACCAAAAACCCTAATTTGTCAACATAAATGACCCTGCTATTGAATACTTGAAGCCAGAGTAACATCCCTTCCTCCACATGCTTGCCTTTAAAGCACCTAGTTACCAGCAAAAAGCACAAGCCCAAAGACATATTTTGGCTAATTTTCTTTCCCAAAGAATTACCTCAAATTTTAGCAATAGGAGATGTCTCGGTATGTCCTATGTATGTCTATCCTGCTTAAAACACGCACACAGTAGTGCCCGGCCTATGGTGCTGGTACCACAAGCATCTTCATTATGTCCAAACTCACCAAAATGTATAGATCAAAGATGTGCAATCTTTTATATTTCAATTATCTCAGTAAAGCTTACAAAAAAAACCATGCACATACTGAAGACAGGCCACAGCTAAGATGTCTGGGGCAGCCCTCACACAAATGATGCATCTCCTCTGATGAGAGGGAAGAACATGTGATATCTGTTAACTCCTGCCTTTTACCAACCTCTATGACCTGAATTATTTTTATGTGTCTTGTCCCTTACCACAGATTATAAGCAGCATGAAGGAAGAGATCTTGGTTTTTTGATAAGCTTGGTGTAATAACAAGCACACATACTAGATATTTAACAGATATTTAAGAAACCAGTGTATAATTTATCAATGTATCAATGAAAGGTTAACTACAACTAGACCAAAAATGTTGCTGGAGGTTTGAAGGGGCCCTAATAAATAACATCCTTTCCTGCACCCAAGTTCTGAACCAACCAAAAGAGATACAAGACTACAACAGATGGTCATCCGAAATATCACCTACTGAATCCCAGAATTAGACAGACTCCCCCACCTAGTTACAGGCAGAACTGGAGCCCCACAGGCCTCCCCACGTGTGGCCTGCCTCTGTAAAACTTACAGGATGGAGAGAGAACAGTGGGATAAATGCAGACAAGCAAGCAACCAAGACCAGTTCATTCTCCCAAAGTCCTCAAGCAAAGTTACATCTCCCCTCGTGCAGAGGCATGAATGAGGGGCAGAGCCTGAGAATGTCTGTCTCTGCCTCTGGGCGGTGCTGCTCCTGCATCTGGAAGGAACGACCAAGAGGAGAGAACAGCACTGGTCTCCCAGCAAATGCACATTCTCATTGCCCTTTCCTATGACCTCTGCTGTTAGGTTTCAGTAAGTGGTACAGCCGCTCAGTTCCCACTCTGATGCCATTCCAGAAAACTGCTAAGTGTCCTTGACGCTGTCCATCCTCCACCCAATATCCAATCTGTCACAAACAAGGTCCTGTGTGACCTCCCTCCAAACCACCCACATCCTTCTCTTTATTTAAATCTCAAATCCTCTGAGACATGCTCCATGTCTCCTAACAGAGATCAGAACTTGCCCCAAGTCACTGGTCAGTAACGCAGTTCCCAAGGAGGACGAGCTGGCAGGGGCTGCCTAGAGCACTGGGCCCACGTGGTCAGTGTGCAGACTGCTGTGGAGGAGAGGGAGCGTGGCTGCATGCTGCCCATTTGCCCACAAGGCCCAGAGCAAACCCAGGGCATCCGTCCCCACACCCTGTGCCCTCCACACTGCACCATGATCCAAGCACACTAAGCCCCTCCAGACCAGCAGTTCATCAACTCACCTTGATATCTCTTGTGGCTCTCAAACCACAGCCCTCTTCTTTGAAGTTAACCATCTCAAATCCCTCAACAGAAGCTCCATTTTCAGAGGCCCATTTCATGAGATCAGGAAAGTAATCTTCTCTTTTTCCATCAAAAGTAACAGACAGACCTACAGCAATCCACGTGTTAGAAAACAAGAGCTACTTTTAGGACATCTATCATTCAAGCTGCTCTCAGAAAATAAACAGACCATATGTAACACTGGAAGTAGTGATAATGCTCCAATCTTTAAAAAAATCAAAAACTAATCACCAGAGACAGATGGTAATTAGACTTACTGTGGTAACCATTTCATAATATATATAAATATCAAATTATGTTGTACATCTGACACTAATACAATACTGGATGCCAATTACTCTTCAATAAAAAGGAAGAAAGGAAAGCATAAATAGGTTTAAAAATTTCTTAAATACACTGGAAAGGGCTGAAATCGTACAAACTATGTTCTCTAACAACATAATTAAACTAGGAGTCAACAAAAGAACGGGTATCTTGGAAATTCCCAAACATTTGGAAATTAAACTGTATACTTCTAAATGACCCATGGGCAAAAGGGGAAATCACAAGGAAAAAAGAAAACAGAAAGCCTAATCACTAGGTAGCCATAGAACATAACTAGTGATAGGAAAGGCAGATTAAAATTCTCAACTCCCTGTCAGCTATGGAGAAATATTTAGTGATCTGAGGAAACAGGAATATTGGCTGGTAGGTTCTGTTAGGTGAGAAAGGGAAGGGAAGCATTCGTCAGCAGTGCAGACAGACAGAGCAGCTTTCCGCTTTAAGTCCAATGGCCATGTCTCTCAGGCTCATCCGGCTCAACAAAAGTCTCATGAAAACCAAGATCAATTGCTCAGATAAGCGCACACGGGGGGCAGGTGGGAGGCTGAGCATAAACTGGAAAGCTCTGCAGCACAATTCTGTCGGGTGACTTAAGTGAGCTGGATCTCTGTATCACTAGAAATAAAATGTGACACTGTTTTTTTTTTAATTCAAGTGGTATGATACCATTTATGTAAATTTCTAAAACACCAATTACTACCATGTATTTTTATGGGGTTTTATACATGGTAGGAAAACACTCTTGGAAAAGACAAACTCCCTGAAGAAGGGAAAGAGATGGAACCACGGGGCTTCAGCTCTATCTGCAATGTTTATTTCTTAAAGACAAAATACAAAAGCAAAACAAAGGACAGAGGAGGGGCGCGGAAACCAGGAGGTGGGAGAAAAGGAAAGAACTGGGACTGATAAGACTTTGTGTGGATTCGGCTTGGGCAGTGGATTCTTAGGCACCATTATGTTATTGTCTAGACTTTTCAGCATATTAGTAATATTCAAAAAGATGAAAAGCTATGCACAGGAAAAACCATTATGTTCAGACAAATAAAGGGAGAGGACAGGGACTCCACGAACCACGATGTAATTACCAGTCAGCTGGACTTGTGAAGGGGCTGCCCACACAGTGATGGCCACATGAGATGGGCAGATGCCTCCTAAAGGAACAGACTGATGTGTCAAGGACAGTCCCCGAGACAACTTGCTCTTCACTTCTTGAGAACTAACAAATGATCTAACTTTAGGGTCAGGTGAAGTAAACAGCCTCTACTCAGAAGAGACACTCAGGATATATACAAGTTTTTCCGCCTGAGCTGGTGAGCCAGGATCAGCATAGTCGACCATGTAATGCAAATGAACATGTTAGAAAGCCGCCTGTCAGCATGTGGGGTGTGAGACCATCTGACCTAAAGACTGCTTTTGTAGATGTGTATGGGAGAGCGAGGAAACTGCTTCTGAGAGAAAATAGAAAACAAACCCTCTTCTGACTTACTCTCATAACAATAAATAAAAAGGGAGTCTACGCAGGTTTTTCTCATCCTTTTAAATGCAGGCTCCTTATTTCGTTTTTCCTTCCCCTGTCCGCCTGGCCCTGCATACCAATCCCTGCTTTCTGTGCTTTAGACAAAAACAATCGGTATATTGAATAGGCTTTGTAAACTGACACTTGGCCCCATCACCAGCCTGACTGAGAATCATTAAGACGTCTCTGCTGAATTCACCCTATAAAACACAGCTTAGGAAATAAAACCACATCTCTTACTTGAGGTCATCATAAATCTTGGTGAGACACTAACCAATCAGTATATTTGTGTGTTGCCCATTCACAGTATTAGGCACTGACCTCAAACTCTAAAAGAAACACAATATGGAAAAGCAGATTTCAATGTCTATTTCATTAAATAAAGGTTGTGTCATTTAAGCCCCCAGATATGTACATTTTTTTCTCCCTAAAACTCAACATGTTTACCCTCCCAAAGCAGGCAACAGCATCCCAGCGCTGGGAGGGATCGGGGCAGTGTCCCAGCACAACCCCTCTGCGGCTGAGGCACCCATCGAGCAACCCTGCAGAGAGGCACGGGAGGCACCGAGACCTCTGCTACTACCCAGACCTTTCAGACTGTCTGCATGTCACTAGATTAAGGTCTGATTATCATTCTAGACAACTTACCTTTTTGTTTTTTTCGAATTTTCTCGACTAGGGACCTGATCTGCACGTACTCCTCCCATTCTTTTCCTGGACCCGGTGCAGGACTGCTGCATTCTGTAACAGAAAAGCGACAGAACTCAAACATTTCTTTCAACTCCACCGCTTCATCTTCACATGAGGATTTGGGTTTTGTTATTACTAAGGGACAAAGATACCACAGCATTGATGATAAAGGTGAGAAGTATAAATCAAGTGTACTTTTCAAAGCATATAAACCAAAGCATCTGAAACCATTCAAATGCTGCTTATTAAACTCTGGCCCCAGCACCTAAGTGTGAGCACCTAGATTGCATCTGCCTCATTCTTGTTGCTCTGATCAGCTTTCCTCAGAATACACTTGGAAACAGGAAAATCTAAAAAGCTAAGCTGAAATGCAAAACATTTCCCTGAAAACTCTTCAAGATGGTAAAAAGAAGGTATTATTTAAAGTTAACGTTTCTTTCTAGTTAAACCCCATAACAATGTCTCTCTAGGGGAACCAGTTAAATTGGACATAAGGACAATTAGTCAACAAACATTTCACATCCATGTGTAGGGCTCTATATTAAGCACTCTGGGGGAGTTACAAAAAGAGATGGCACAGTTGCTGCTAAAAAAGAAGCTAAGATTCGACTGCAAGGCCAGAACCGAAAGACCACGCCCAGGCCTGGGAGGCTGCGCCCCGGGACTGGCCTGTCAGCAACACACTCCTTCGTAAACAGCCATCCTGGTTTAGACAGTGAGCCCCTCCCATGCTCCTGCCTCTGCTCTCCAAGGAAAAGAGTACATGTGGTAAATAATCCATAGTAACTAGCTCTGTGCTGACCCATAACTACTTAGGTTAACCAGTCTTACTTCATTTTTCCGCCAACAAATATTGACTGAGGGGAGGCCCTGCAATACAAGAAAGAACCTGTCCTCAAGCTGCTTACAGCCCAGTGGGCAAGTGAGGCAGTGAACGGTCGGCACATCAGTGCTCTGTGGGGCGCCCTCACTGCTCTTGGAGATGGAGGGTAGAAGGGTCCACGGAGGCACTTGGGAGGGACCTGACCCTGACTTGGTTGCTGCCTGTTTCTGGGCATGAGAGAAAGCTAAATTTTTATTTGGGGTTTAGCCTATCACATAATCTACACATAAACAGACAAAGAAAATGAACCAAATGTAGGTAATAGAGTGACCACAGCTTTGAAACAAGCAGCCCCAATTTAAATTCACAATGGAAAAAGGAAGTTACCAGGTTATGCTGAGTAACTAAAAGCAAGCATAGGCACTGAATAGCTATCTGATTCCCTTGAACCAAGAACTCATCACTTCAGCTCATGAAACTGGACAACTACTACTGAATCACAGAAAATAAAGGAGCCATTCTAGTCAGGGCACAGAGTTCCAAAGGCGTGCTGGCTGAGAGGCACACAGTGCTCAATTTGGGCTGGCCAGCCCCTATCACACCTTCACGAGCAGTAACTCACGTGGTCCTCATTACAGTCTTTATTTACCCATGTGGACACTGAGACTCAGGGGTGAAGTAATTTGTCCAAGGCCACACTGTTAAAAAGTAGTAGAGCACATCCTTGACCACCAGCCCAGGGAAGACATGTTCTGGATGGCTGTGCTTTAGAAGTTTTAAGTTCAATTCACACAAGCCTCATTAATAGTTCCATGGTCCTAAGAGGCCCCAGCATCACCATTTACAGAAGGGGCAACTGCCAAGGCAGAGGCGTTCTGCAACTCACCCATGTCACATGGCTAGGAGGCTGGGGTGTGAACACAAGTGTGTTCCCTCTCATGCTTCGCCAAAGTGACTCTCCCTGGCAGCACCCAGGACACAGAGCAGTGAAAGCACACGTGCCCCACGTGAAAGCAGGAAGGCCAAGCGTAACTTACTCTGTAACAGCTCGCTAGTTAGGTTCAAGGTTTCCTTCGGAGACACACTTGCTGGAGCACCAGTGCCTGATTTTTGTGTTTTTACTCGACTCTTTTTACCCATTTTCTGACTAGAGAGAAAAAAGAAAAGACAGAGAAAAGCATTACATTTCCAAAGAACCAAGTCAAGTGATAAAATGCAGCATGCCAGTGGCATAGCCTTGACATACTAATATCTTACCTCCCAGGCACCATATCCTGAAGTTCCCTTCCAGAAAAAGAAATATGTAACAAATATTGTATTTGGAGGCTGTCTTGCCATTGGGTTTCAGCCCCGGGCAAGTTCGCTATGGACTCAGTGTGACCAAAAAAATGACAGTAAGACGTTCTCAGCGTGAAAGGGTTATACCCAACTTTATATCCATGGTGGCCAGTCAATCACCAAAATCCCGTTCACTCAGAGCGAGTCTGCAGGCAGCAAGGTGGTCTCTACCTCTGGGCCTCTGTCCTCGGCGCCACCACCACTCCAGCCTCCTCTCTGTTCTCCGGCAGCCTTGCAGCCGTGTCACCATGTCACCAGATGACTGGGTGGAGCTCTTTATATATAGAGTCAATAGCAACGTATTGCCCACACGTGTGTAGTGAGCCAGCCAACCAGGGCCAGGTGAGAATCCTGGTCACAGGAACTTTCATTTTAACCACAGAGGCTCTCAAATGAAAAACAATCTGCTTTTGGAGAAGACAAGTAATGACTCCATAACATCTTACTAGGTTGATAAACAGTGACTGCAATGGTAGGGTGAAGACTTGATAACATAGGTGAATGCTGAAAACACTGTGTTGTATATGTGCAACCGACATAAGATTATATATCAATGACACTTTAATAAAAACAAAAGAGAAAAACAATTTGCTTTGTAGTCTCTGGAAGAAAAATTTGTTCCTTTTCACCTACAAAACTATAGTAGAAGAAAACTTCACCCTCTCCATACCTAATGCTCTTAGGCCCTCTCCATACCTCCTGGGGGCACCTCTGCAGAGGACCACTGACCTTGCCTGAGAATAACGAAGGCCATCCATAAGTCTGCAAAGGACTTTGTTTTTGGTGGTTTTGTATTTTGGGTTTTTTCTGAAGTATAGCTGGCATACAGTATTAGTTCTAGGTATACAACATAGTGATTCAACATTTGTATACATTATGAAGTGATCACCAGGATAATGCTAGCTGCCATCTGTCACCATACAAAGTTGTTACAATACTATTAGCTGTATTCCCTCTGCTGCACAGTGCATCCCCACGACTTAATTTATAATTGGAAGTCTGTACCTTTCAATCCTCTTCCCTTGTCTTGTGCTTCCCCCACCCCCTTGGAAAGGACTTTAATCACAGTCCCAAACACAGCTTGGCAGGGGAGAACCACAGAAGCCCTGGCCTCTCCCCTTGGCCCTGCTGGCAAGCCTGCTTGTGCTAGGCTCTAAACAACTGGAGTGTTACTCTGCTGAGGCCCTCTGGGACCGCCCCCCCCCCACCTTTTCTTAGCAAGCCTGGGGGGAAGTGAGCCCCAGATAGCCACGCTGTCCTGCACCAGCCCTCACAGTGTGGGGACACCCGGGCTACCAAACAGGTTACTTCACTCTGCCCGCAGCTCCTGACCCCCACCTCACATCTTCCCTCAGGGATCCCCCCAACTTCCATGGCTCCTCAGCATTTAGATACCTGTCCTGAGATAACGATCATGAATTAAAATATCAGGAGGAACCCTGTATGCAGCATTTCACCTTCTGCCAAGTCCTGGGCTAAGATCTATCTCATTCAATCTGCCTAGACCCTCCAATCAGCGATGTTATCCTCATCTTTTAGATGAGTTCTCAGAAAGGTCAAGTTCTTCATCTTTGTCCAAGGTCACATGCCAGGTAAGAGGCACAGCTAGAACTGGAACTCCCAAGTGCCTGACCCTAAATCCTGTGCTCAGCCACTAACCCCCCTGCCTCTGCTAAAATACAGTGGAAAAGCACGGGGTGCTGGAGGCTAGAAGGTCTGCCAGACCCAACACCCGGCCATATTCTGCCAAGCGCCCTCACCCTTGGGAGTCTCAGGCCACCTGCTCCAATGCATCTCTTGATCATCTCTTACTTAGACAGTAACTCTAGTCTCTTATGTGCCTCCCTGCCCAACCCCACCTCTACTGCTAACTCTGCCCCTAGACTGACACCCCCACCCCAGCACTTGGGAGGCCAGCAATACCAACGGCAGCCAGTGCCTCACACGCCTCTACTCTGTCCCGCTACCTCCTCCACTACACCTCTCACCTACCACACCTGAGTCTCCAAAAACCCTGCTCAGTCATCCCCCTCCTAATACTCCCTTCTTGTTACCCCTGGGCCCCACTGCACTGAAAGACATGGGCCAGCATCAGTTTTCCTCCTAGACAGCAGGATCCCTGAGGGAACCCTCCCTGTCTTACTTCTATTTGCGTACCCAACTTCTAGCCCAGAACTCAGCACACAGCAGGTGCTCGGCCCAGGATGCTCTGTGAATTCCCAAGGAAGAGCATTCCCTCCTTCAGGCAGCTCTTACATGAGGTCAAATCTGTCCTGAAGTCTCCACCAAAGGGCCAAAGTTTCTATCTCCTTGAACATACAGAAAATGTCCACTTTCTGCTCCAAGGGAGACCATTAAATATCTGGTCACAATGACCTGCAAACACAGTAGATTCCTCTGGCAGTAACATTCTGTAGTCAAACACTTTTGGCTCAAGTGGTTTTCAAGATTTCTTTTTCCTTAAGCCACATAACTGCTGGCTTTTAGAAATGAGTAATTGGCACAGAAATACAACACAGACGAAACTTTGAAACACATCAGTAAATTAGCAGCTGAGAGCAGCTATATAGAGTGTAATCTTCAAAGGCCGGTCACTGAAGCCACTCCCCATTAAGACCCTCACCCCAGCTCTTTCCTCCCTTCCTGATTCATTTCTCTGCCATTTTTTCCCCTATTTACATTCACAGTAATTTTTTAAAAATCAATACACTCAGGACATGGGCTATTATGAAGGCAAGGGAAGGATACTGTGGAGTCTCAACATTCCAGGGTCCCTCCTTCCCCACCACTCTGCCCATACTTCACCTTTATAACAGAGGGGTCACTGTGCACAGGGAAGCACAGCACCTGGTGAGCACTTGGCCACCCCCCCAACCAGGGAACCAGCGTACCAAGCCCTCCCGGAGACTCCCTCAGCCTCCGCTACTCACGGCCATCCCCATCTTTTGACTAATATGCAAGCGGCACCCACAATCAACAACCTCTTCCGACCTATCAAGTGATTATTTTACACATGATCTGTATAGTGGAATGAGTACGTCAGGAGAAAAAAGATAAAGTGCATTTAGAGACCTTAGCTGGCTGGGGTGGTGGGCAGTGAAGGATGGTACTGGAAATGTCACCCATTTTTCAAAGTATAGTTCACACATACTGAGCAGACTGAGATGGGTTTCAGCTGCATTTTTTTTTAATTCTAAATGGAAAGGATATATATTTGTATTTTTCCTGAATTGCTTTCAACAAAATATAACTAGAATAAACATTTGGGATTACATTTATTTGGCAATTTATCCAGGAGACCTTAGTTCTAACACAGCATCTGTTTTTCAATGTATCCATCTACCCAACTTTTAAGCTGGATTGACGGAGAGAGTGATCCTATGGCTTCCTCCAACCTCAGGCACCCAGCTGTAAATGTACTTGAAGGGAGCGTGAGAACCTGTCTAATCTTTATGTAGGAAGAAAAGAATCTTGCTAAAATATTTTGCAGGCCATTAGATTCAGATTACTGCTTTGCGAATTAAATACAGAACTTAAAAGGATGATGGTTTAGGAAAATGAAGCACTCCCAAATTGTAAAGTATTTAACTTTTCTCTCCTGTGTGATGTTTTCTCTCCTACAGAAAATGGTAACATACAGTCCTTGCCTTGTGTGTGCCACAAACATGTTCTCTCTTCGCGCAGTCGCAGGGCCCAGCAGTAAGGTCAAACCAAACTAACTCACGCCACTTTCAACGACTGACTAGCACCCATCACTCGTCTCTGTCGAGGGAGGTGCTAATGTGCCGCGACTCCAAACTACCAAGAAGTCAAGGCAAGGAGGCAAGCAAGAGGGTAGAATTAGTTTCAACTGAGTAGCTACTGAAGTACCAAGATGAGTGTAAACCTATAAGGTTCATGTAAGTAAAATCTTAATCTTTATACAGAATGATTTGGCCATCAGATAGACATAGAGATATATATACACAAATTTTAGATTAAAAAAAAACCAGATGTTTCTTGCTACAATGTTTTTTGCTATTTTTCCACTAATTTACACCATAATTTTAGAAAAGTCCCTTTCTGACTGACTTTTCAATACATGATAGTTTCAGTTTTAACCTGCTGAATTAAGTTGTAAATGCACTTAAACTGAAATGAGGCTTCTATTTAAAGGATATTGAAAAAAAAACCCTCATAAAGCAAAAGAATCATTTGGTATCACGAATAATCCTTTCCTATTACATCTCTTTAAAACAAAATAGAAAAACGTTAAGTAAGAAGGAACAGAGGTAATCTGTCAAAAAATTACCTTCAAACCACCCACATTCCTCCAATAAAAGTTCAAGACTCCAGAATTGTGGAATATCAGGTTTGGAGAGATATTTGGGGTTCTCTGTGTTAATACTCAACCATGAACAGTTTTAAAATAATGATGTCTAACGTTACACAGCAGTGGTGGCTGGCAAAGTGCTTTGCCATCCACCGCCAAACTCCAGTCTGAAAACCCTGGGGCCGTGTCATCCCCATAACAGATGCACCACCAGGGCCAGCTGCCACTGCTGAGTACCAGAGGCAGGAACAGAGCAGCGGTGCAGAGGGTGCTGCCCTGCTCACCCATAACAGGCCCCCAGCTGCTGCTCATTCACTTCCGTGGCAGAGATCCTACTACAGTTTGAAAGTTCATCATCCTATTTGACCTGTTCCAATTCTGCCTTTCAAAGAGAAACAACCACCCTTCACATTTTTGAAGACAGCTTTCTGATCTACCAAAGTCTTCTCTTCTCCAGACCTAACACGGCCCCTCACGATTTACCTCTCCAAAGCGGACCAAACCACCTCTGAATACTACACCTCAGTGAAAGGTTTTTTTCCTCAGTCAACAAAAACCCTTCAGATGTGCTCTGAGAGGGGCACAGTTCAACAGCACCATTGCCTTCCTCGTACTCAACTCACGGAGGTTTTACTGACACACAAGAGACCTCCCTAGTTTTCTACCAGCCAAGTGAGCAAGGGAATTACTTCATTCCTTCAGGGTCCATTTCTTGAGTCATGCATAGATGAGTGAGATAGAGTCCCGTAGCCTTTAGGATAAGGCAGTAATCAACTAAAGCCTTTTGTTACATAAACTGACCTCCAGCAAGATAGAGGTACTATAATGAATCAAACAACTGAGTTTTTGAACCCAAATGCAATTATTCATGCTAACTATCATACTGTTTGTTTCTACGCTACTGAAATTATGTCATCCCTGCCACATCTGGGTCCTATGGCAGGTCCCCAACATGATTATCTTCATAACTGCAGCATTTCAGCACTTAATCAGAACTGAGGTAAGCATTTTACACAATTGATAAAGATACATTATGCAGATGAGAAAGGTGAAATTTAGAGGTTGATTAATTTTAGGCAAGATTATTGATAGATTCTTGGGTGGTGGCAAAGCCTCACCAGCACATCTTGATAGAAAACTTTACTGATATTTCATGGATTCAGCTCAAAACTAACCACTTACAAAGGTTCTGAAACTTCGTTATCTCTGAAATGCAAAGTAACAATATTCCCTTACAGTAGTAAAACTACAATGTAAAGGTTTTATCTTTAGCCTTTTAAAAGCATGGAGACATTTTGCTGGCCTTGTTCGAATACATGGGAGTGGCCTCAGCCCAAACAGGAGCCCTGAGCACAACTTCCAAATAAGCTTGGGCCCATTCCCACATATCCCATACTGATCTTTGTAATGCCACTCTTGTCATGTATCAAAAAACTGCAGAAACCAATTAGATCATCATGACATGTAACAATGCTAAATCATTAAATCAACAAATGAAAAACTTTATTAGTCATTAGTAAATGTGTTATGGTAGAAGCAACTTTACTGAGTATCTTTCAACACTAATTCTTACTTTCTCTTAACTGTACTTAAGAGAAAACTATTGCTATTGAAGAGTCATGCCTATTTTCTGATTGAAACCTTTAAAGCACTTAGTCATAGAACTTTTTTAGACCTTGTTATGTTCTAATGAATTATATCCTAAAAAAAGTGGAACACGAAACTCACAGTCATAAATAGGTAATAAGCCTAAAATATTGCTTATTTATCAAGAGCTCTATGTAGATAACCTAAGTATCTACATTCTCTAGACAATTCTTTAGTCCTTCTAAAAAACAGTGAAAACATTTCTTTCTGCTCTGTCCCTTTGGCCCTTCCCTCCCTCCACACCCCCATTACTGAAGCTAGGTATATAAAACGTTAAAATTTTACTTTGGCTTGGCAATCAGCATCCCTCAGATCCCTATCAAAATCTAAACTTCAGAGTTGGGCGTGTCATCCAGTGTCAGCCAAGAGTGTTTGGACATATCTTGATTATTAATTAACTTCTACTTGGAAGTACTTGAATAAGAAAGGGTTTCAAAGTCTTAACTTCGGTATTTATTTGAATTTTATAATCATTTGGAATCACTTTTCTTCAAATTTATTTCACTTGAAAACTGTCAATGCCTATATCTGTGCCTCTTGTTTTACAATCTGTTTACTTCCAAAATCTGAGGACACTCCCAAATGGAAATGGGATCTCTGTGGCTCATCTCTGGCTTGAGTTACAGGATGAATTTAACAACAAAAAAAAGCAGGACTTCAACTTCCGGGAAGATGGCGGTGTGAGCAGGGCGGCAGAAATCTCCTCCCAACACTATATTTATCTACGAAAACACAGAAAATACATCTATTCCTAAAAAAGAGACGAGAATACACAGGAAAGCGCACAGCGTGCAGCGACACCCGAGAGCACTCGGCACCCCAAGAAGCGGGTAAGATACGGAGCCGCGACCCGGCGGGACCCGAGCCCTCCCCCACCCCAGCGCACCGGCGGGAGGAGAGGATTCAGAGCCGGGAGGGAGCGGAAGTACACCCCGCGAAGTAGCCAGCCCCGGTGATCTGCGCAGGGAGCGCTGACCCACATTGCGCAGTGCAGCGGAGATTGGAGAGACAGAGGGGCAGGATCTGAGCGGGGAACCACCAGGGTGCTTGCAGCCGGCTCCCGGGAAGGAAGGAAAAAAATAAAAAGCGCGCGCTTCCTTCAGCGGTCTTAAAGAGACAGGAGCCCAGCGGAGGAGCCGGATCGCCCCAGCACACTCAGCCCAGCAGGCTGGGAGTCCTGGGGAGTTTCAGACGCCTTAGCTGGCGACTGAGGAAGCGTAGCCATACTTAACACTTCTCACTGAGATCAACAGCCTCCTATTCGTTCCCACCCCTGCCAGAGCGATAAAGGGCCCTGCGGAGCGGCACAGTCACAGCTGTGGAATAGTGGGGCAATAGCGCCACCTAGAGCATTCCCACAGAATCTACGTCCGGTGGGCATTTTTTGTTTTGTTTTGTTTTTTGTTTTGTTTTTGGTTTTTCTTTTCGTTCTTTTTTTCTTTCTTTCTTTCTTTCTTTTTCTCTTTTTTTTTCTTCTCTTTTTAAAGTCTTAAAGAGCCCAGCTGACATACGTGGCAACTATCAGTGACCAATTCTGTAGCCATGAAAAGACAGAGGAATATGGTTCAGACCAAAATCAACCAGACAACCCCAGAGAGGAAGTCTGAAGGGATGGAAATGCACAGCCTCCCTGAAAAAGAATTCAGAATAAAAGTCAAAACCATGCTGATGGACCTACAGAGAAATGTGCAAGAGCTGAGGGAGGAAGTGAGGGAACTGAGGAAAGACAATACAGAAATCAGACAAGCGATCGACGGGCTTAACAGCAGAATGGATGAGATGCGAGAGACTGTTAATGGAATAGAAAACAGAGAACAGGAGTACAGAGCAGCTGAGGCAGAGAGAGATAAAAGGATTTCTAGGAATGAAAGAATATTAAGAGAACTGTGTGACCAATCCAAACGGAACAATATTCGTATTATAGGAGTACCAGCGGAAGAAGAGAGAGAAAAAGGGATAGAAAGTGTCTTTGAAGAAATAATTGCTGAAAACTTGCCCTCGCTGGGGAAGGAAGTAGTCTCGCAGTCCACCGAAGCTCATAGATCTCCCAACACAAGGGACCCAAGGAAGACAACACCAAGACACATAATAATTAAGATGGCAAAGATCAAAGATAAAGACAGGGTATTAAAGGCAGCTAGAGAGAGAAAAAAGATCACCTACAAAGGAAAACCCATCAGACTATCATCAGACTTCTCAACAGAAACCTTACAGGCCAGAAGAGAATGGCATGATATATTTAACGTTATGAAACAGAAGGGCCTCGAACCAAGAATATTGTATCCAGCACGATTATCATTTAAATATGATGGAGGGATTAAACAATTTCCAGATAAACGAAAGTTGAGAGAGTTTGCTTCTCATAAACCACCACTACAGGACATCTTAAAGGAACTTCTCTAGAGGGAAGCACTCCTAAGGCTAAAAAGATGTCACCATAGAAAACAAAATAATAGCAAAGAAAGCAGACCATCCAAATACTAACTAAAGGCAAAGAATAAAACACCTATTATAGAAAGAATGGAGGAGGAGGAATAAGAAGGGAGAGAAATAAAGAAACATCAGACTGTGTTTACAATAACTTAACAAGAAAGTTAAGTTAGATTGTTAGATAGTAAAAGAAGCAACCCTTGAACCCTTGGTAACCACAAATCTAAAGCCAGCAATGGCAATAAGTACATATCTATCGATAATCACTCTAAAAGTAAATGGACTGAATGCACCAATCAAAAGACACAGAGTAACAGAATGGATAAAAAAGCAAGACCCATCTATATGCTGCCTACAAGAAACTCACCTCAAATCAAAAGATATACACAGACTAAAAGTGAAGGGATGGAAAAAGATATTTCATGCAAACAACAAAGAGAAAAAAGCAGATGTTGCAGTACTTGTATTAGACAAAATAGACTTCAAAACGAAGAAAGTAGCAAGAGATAAAGAAGGACATTACATAATGATAAAGGGGTCAGTCCAACAGAGGATATAACCATTATAAATATATATGCACCCAACACAGGAGCGCCAGCATATGTGAGACAAATACTAACAAAATTAAAGGAGGAAATAGACAGCAATGCATTCATCTTAGGAGACTTCAACACACCACTCACTCCAGAGGACAGATCAACCAGACAGAAAATAAGTAAAGACACAGAGGCACTGAACAACACATTAGAACAGATGGACCTAACAGACATCTACAGAACTCTACATCCAAAAGCAACAGGATACACATTCTTCTCAAGTGCACATGGAACATTTTCCAGAATAGACCACATACTAGGCCACAAAAAGAACCTCAGTAAATTCAAAAATACTGAAATCCTACCAACCAACTTCTCAGATCACAAAGGTATAAAACTAGAAGTAAATTTTAGAAAGAAATCAAAAAGGCTCACAAATACATGGAGACTTAACAACATTCTCCTAATTAATCAATGGGTTAACGACCAAATCAAAACAGAAATCAAGAATATATGGAGACTAATGACAACAACAACACAAAGCCACAACTTCTGTGGGACGCAGCAAAGGCAGTTCTAAGAGGAAAGTATATTGCAATCAGGCCTATTTAAAGAAGGAAGAACATTCCCAAATGAATAGTCTAAAGACACAATTACTGAAATTGGAAAAAGAAGAACAAATGAGGCCCAAAGTCACCAGAAGGAGGGACATAATAAAGATTAGAGAAGAAATAAATAAAGTTGAGAAGAATAAAACAATAGAAAAAATCAATGAAACCAAGAGCTGGTTCTTTGAAAAAATAAACAAAATAG
>JAVSCE010021381.1:0-155568 GCA_032199065.1 Smutsia gigantea | reverse complement strand
AAAAAGCTGAAGGAACAAAACAGCAGCAGACTCACAGAATCCGAGAACGGACAAATAGTTACCAAAGGGAAAGGGACTGGGGAGGATGGGTGGGAAGGGAGGGGTAAAAGGGAAGAAGAGACATTACGATTAGCAGATGTAATGTTGGGGGGGCACGGGGAGGGCTGTACAACCCAAAGAGGACAAGTAGTGACTCTATGGCATCTCACTAAGCTGATGGACAGTGACTGCAATGGGGTTGGGGGCGGGAACCTGATGAAGGGGGTAGTGTAATCACCATACTATTACTCATTTAATTGTAGATTAATGATATCAAAATAAACTAAAAGAAAAAAACTACTAGGCTTTAAATCAGGCTTCATACATACCAGCTGTCTGAACTTGGACTGGTTACTTTATTTCTCTATTCTTCACTCATTTCTAAAATGGAGTAAAATTACATGAATTCATAGTTATTGTGAGCATTAAATGAATTAACACCTATAACTGGCTTCTAGTGCCTGAGCTTCTAGTGCTACTCAATAAATGCTACCTGTATTATTGTGTACACCAGGGCTGAATCTCAGGGCCTCTTTTCTTCTTTATATCTCTGCTACTTCCTAGGTGGCCTTATTTAATCCTATGGTCTTAAATATAAAATTATACCCATGATTCCAAAACTTGTATCTCCTGCCAAACTGGTACTTTTCAAATGTCAGCCAACTCATGTCACTTCTCCATCAAAACCCTCCAGTGATTTCCTGTCTCTCTCAGTAAAAAAAACAAAGCCCCATCCAGGGCCTCTGTGGCCCTATAAATTTGTCCTACTTTTCTGATCTGCCCCTCACCACTTTCCAGTTTGTTTCTTTTCTGCAGCAATACAGGCGCACTTGCTGAACACTCCCAAGCATTTGTGCTCCTCACTCTACATTTGCTCTTCTGCCAGGTGTGTTCTTCCCCTGATATTCAAATGATACATTCTTTCACTTTCTTCAGGTCTCTGCTCAAATACCATCAGAGAGGCCATCCCTGACCACCTAAAATAAGGGAGGATTTCCCTTTCCTTTTCTTTTTATCCTGCTTTATTTTTCATTATGGTATCTATTACCATTATGTTTATTCATTTTTTTATGGCCTGTTTTCCCCTCTGAATGTGAGCTCTATTAAAGCGGGGACATTGTTTTGTTCATAGCCCCCAAATCAAGTACCTAGAACTTGGTAGACACTCGATAAATATTTATTGCTTAACTATAATTATGTTAATTGCCCAGTTAGAGTTTCATACACATGTCAGCCTCCCTTTAACATCTCTTGCTCTTTCTACCCACCTAATCTGCATCCCATGTCAGGGTAGATACAAACCCCATTATAAATATACATCAATTCTTAGGACTTTTGTAATTAAAGTAGAAATTTTATGTACATTAAGGTTGATTAGCTATTCAGCAAAATTTAGCAAACATTTACTGCATACCTACTACATGCTCTTGGATAAGAAACAATGACCAGCCTGCTGATATAGGATAGCAGTTTATCCAAGAATCTTGAAGCAAGAAAGGTAAATATTTGTACTTGTGGATCTCTAAGTTCAGAATTATTATGTACACCTAAAACTAATACAATGTTATATGTCAACTGTATCTCAATTTTTAAAAAGGCCCTTTAAAAAAAGAATTATTAGGTCTATCTGCTATATCACAATAGAACATTTGGCTATCCCTGCAACTTCCTCTCCCCATCTTTCTCAGTCTCAGTCAGTCCCCTCATTTGCTTAAGCCACATTTCTATCCAATTTCCTAGATTTCTCTTTCCCTCAGCCTCCATATTCAGCTCTTCTGCATAGACCATAATCTCTATCGGCAAAATTTATCCTGAGCCGATCTGCTGCTCACCAGCTTCACTTCCATAAATCCTAGTCTGGGGACAACTCCACTTGCCTAAGTATACTACCAGCAGAATCTCCTAAATGCTTTCCTTGCCTTCCCATTTTCTGCCCAGCAGCCAGAGTAAGCTTATAAAAATGTGAATTACTTATCACTCCCCTGTGTAAAAGCATCAATGGTTTCCTTTTGTTATTCCTCTCTAAGTTATCCTAATCAGAAAAATATCCAAACCTACCCTAGACTGCAAACCTACTTGATTTGGTCCTGCTGACTATTCTGTTCTTCTCACCTAGCATTTCCCCACTTTTACACCACACTGGCCGCCTTTCCTTCTACGAAGTCAAAGAATCATAGTAATAATTATTATAAAATAATGAAAATAAACCCTTCCCTAGAGGGCAAGTACCACATCATCAAAAAGTCTATATATGACAAACCCACAGCTAACATCATACTTAACAGTGAGAAGCTGAAAGCTTTTCATCTAAGATCAGGAACAAGATAGGGATGCTCACTCTCTCCACTGTTATTCAACATAGTACTGGAGGTCCTAGCCACGGCAGTCAGACAAAACAAAGACATACAAGGCATCCCGATTGGTAAAGAAGAAGTCAAATTGTCACTATTTGCAGATGACATGATACTATACATAAAAAACCCTAAAGACTCCACTCCAAAATTACTAGAACTAATATCTGAATTCAGCAAAGTTGCAGGATACAAAATTAACACACAGAAATCTGTCGCTTTCCTATACACTAACGATGAACTAACAGAAAGAGAAATCAGAAAAACAATTCCATTCACAACTGCGTCAAAAAGAATAAAATACCTAGGAATAAACCTAATGAAGGAAGTGAAAGACCTGTACTCTGAAAACTACAAGACACTCCTAAGAGAAATTAAAGGGGACACTAACAAATGGAAATGCATCCCATGCTCTTGGCTAGGAAGAATAAATATTGTCAAAAAGGCTCTACTACCTAAAGCAATCTACAGATTCAATACAATCCCTATCAAACTACCAACAGCTTTCTTCAAAGAACTGGAACAAATAATTCTAAAATTCATATGGAACAACAAAAGACCCCGAATAGCCAAAGCAATCCTGAGAAGGAGGAATAAAACAGGGGGAATTATGCTCCCTGACCTCAAGCTCTACTACAAAGCCACAGTAATCAAGACAATTTGGTATTGGCACAAAAACAGACCCACAGACCAGTGGAACACAATAGAAAATCCAAACATTAACCCAAACATATACAGTCAATTAATATTTGATAAAGGAGCCTTGGATATACATTGGGGAGATGACAGCCTCTTCAGCAGCTGGTGTTGGAAAAACTGGACAGGTACATGTAAGAGAATGAAACTGGACTACTGTCTAGCCCCATACACAAAGGCAAACTCAAGGTGGATCAAAGACCTGAATGTAAGTCATGAAATCATAAAACTCGTAGAAAAAAACATAGGCAAAAATCTCTTGGACATAAACATGAGCGAATTCTTCATGAGCATATCTCCCCGGGCAAGGGAAACAAAAGCAAAAATGAGCAAGTGAGACTATATCAAGCTGAAAAGCTTCTGTACAGCAAAGGACACCATCAGTAGAACAAAAAGACATCCTACAGTATGGGATATATTCATAAATGACATATCCGATAAGGGGTTGACATCCAAAATATATAAAGAACTCACGCACCTTAACAAACAAAAAGCAAATAATCCAATTAAGAAATCGGCAGAGGACATGAATAGACACTTCTCTAAAGAAGAAATTCAGATGGTCAACAGGCACATAAAAAGATGCTCCACATTGCTAATCATCAAAGAAATGCAGATTAAAACCACAATGAGATATCACCTCACACCAGTGAGGATGGCCAACATCCAAAACACAAACAACAACAAATGTTGGCGAGGATGTGGAGGAAAGGGAACCCTCCTACACTGCTGGTGGGAATGCAAATTAGTTCAACCATGTTTATCGCAGCACTATTTACAATAGCCAAGAAATGGAAGCAACCTAAGTGTCCATCAGTAGATGAATGGATAAAGAAGTAGTGGTACATATACACAATGGAATATTATTCAGCCATAAGAAGAAAACAAACCCTACCATTTGCAACAACATGGGTGGAGCTAGAGGGTATTATGCTCAGTGAAATAAGACAGGTGGAGAAAGACAAGTATCAGATGGTTTCACTCATCTGTGGAGTTTAAGAACAAAGAAAAAAAATGAAGGAACAAAACAGCAGCAGACTCACAGAACCCAAGAATGGACTAATAGTTACCAAAGGGAAAGGGACTGGGGAAAATGGGCGGGAAGGGAGGGATAAGAGGGAAAAAGGGGCATTACGATTAGCAGATGTAATGTTGGGGGGGCACGGGGAGGGCTGTACAACTCAGAGAAGACAAGTAGTGATTCTATAGCATCTCACTACGCTGATGGACAGTGACTGTAATGGGGTTGGTGGGGAGGACCTGATGAAGGGGTAGTTTAATAACCATAATATTGCACATGTAATTGTAGATTAATGATACCAAAATAAATTATATTAAATAAATAAATAAATAAAAATAAACCGTTCTCTGTCCCAAAATATTTGTACTAGCAACTCCTTGTCATTTAGGTCTCAGTTTAAATTTCACCTCCCCAGAAAGGCCTCCCCTAACTATCTCATTTACAGTAGTCCCCTCTCTTTCACTCACCCTTTGTTCAGACATAGGGTGAATTTGCATTCATTCACTGTGGGCTGCAGAACTGCCATCTAATATTTTCCTTCTCTGTTTATAATTCATTTTCTTGCGGCGCAATGTAAAACTTGGTGAAGACAGGGACTTTGCTTTCTCAGCAGGATTTATAACAGAGCCTAACACATAGGGAGCACTCAGGAAACTCATTAAATGGGTAAATCTTTGTCTCACCTTTGATAGCTTATGTAAAATCACAATAGTTTTCTAACAGTTTCAATAACTCTACCCCATCCATGTTCTCCCAATCGAATAGCATTGCTTCAACCTTCAAAAAGGACCAATATACTAGGGGAAGGATCCAGGTTCTCCAGATTTTTTGGCAACACTAGGTCAAGATCTGGACTGAGTTCAGTTCAAAATCATCAGATGAGAAAAATTTTAAGGAAGGGAGAAAAAGTAATTCTTAAGATCAAACATTTTTGTTGGAAATGTTAGATAAAGTAGTGGTGGACGGAAAAATGTTAGAGTGAGGGAGGAAAACTAAATCAGGAGGTAAAAGAGCTGACACCAGGCTTTATAAGTATTCATAGTTCTGGGCTTGGGTACCATGTCTTTGCCTTGTAGATCAGCGCTAAGAAAGGGAGTGTGATGGAGTGAGGTGAGGTTGGGGCGAGAGAAAGAGAGGGGTGGGAAACCAGATCGAGAGTCGCAAAAGGAACTAAAAAGAGAAGAGAAGGGCAGAGCCGAGCAATACAAAGGCAGCCTCAGATAGTGCCGGAGCTGCAAGCGTTAAAGAGAGGCGGGGAGTGACGCGGTTTGCGTCTGGAGCGGCTCCTTGGAGTCCACAGCATCCACCGCCGGAGCCTCGCCTTCTTTTCTCCCTCTGCAGACATATCGAGACACAAAAAGAGAGGCGACCCCTCGACCAGAGCGAGAGACCCACCCACACCATGACCGAGACCACCAAAACCCACGTTATCTTGCTCGCCTGCGGCAGCTTCAATCCCATCACCAAAGGGCACATTCAGATGTTCGGTGAGTCCTCCCGCCCACCCCCGGCGGCTGCTTTCTCCTCTCTCCTTTCCCTGGCACCTGTGTTTGCCAGGGCGACCGAACAGTGAGGCGTGTGGCCCTTCGGAAGGGTACGCCAGCTGATCCCGCCGATGGGAGGCCAGCCCCTCTCTTCCGGGGTCCCGGGAAGGGACCAGACTGCGCTTCAGAGGCGTCACTTGCTCCGGCCAGACCCTGATCGCAGGGGGCCAAGAGATGGGGGAGGGGAGGAATCCGAGGTGAGCGCTGGTTTGGGCTGGGTGGGTGGTCGAGGTCCTAGAACTGGGGTGAGGTGTGCGGCAGTTTGGCTACTTGGCTGATGAGGATCGCGATGGGGCCCGAGGCTGGGGAGCGGAGAAGACGAGGGGTGGAGATAACGTGCTGTTTGTTTAGGATGGGCTGAAAGCTCAAAGGAGTTAAATGGTGTACCTGTCTCCGAGATACAAAACACATTCACACACTACACACCGGTGATGGGGCTGGGGCTTCAGTGAGATTAATTTAGGGTTTGGCTGATGGTTCCGGCGGCCCGGGACGAATGTTTGAGGTGGACGACTGAGTGAATGGGGTGGGGGGCGCTGGCCGGCCTGGGCTTGGCTGCCGGGACCCTCTGCCCAGGAAGGGGAGGGGCGGGGAGGCCGCTGCAGGCTCTTCGCTAGCTGGTGTTGATGGATGGCGGCCCCAGTTGGCTGAGGCTCTGCCCAGGGCGGCGATGACACCCGGAAAGCTTGCGGTGTGTGCGTGTGTGTGAGTTGGGGCGGCGGTGGGGAGGTACATCAACGCGCGTTTGGTTCTTGGAGGCTGTGGGGCGTGGAGAGAGAGGGAGAGCGTGGGGACTTCTGGCTGCTGGTTTGGGATTCCGCAGGGGAAAGGGAAAGGTGATCGATGCCTGTCGGAGATCTCGGGCCGCCGGTGGGTAAGCGACGCGGCTTCGCTCACGCTCTCGTAGGACCCAAAGGCGCGGGGGCGTGCGCGTTTATGCCCTGAGGGAGGGACACGGAGGTCACTCTAGAAGCAGGAATGGAGGAGAGACTGGAAGTTGGGGGTGTGTTTTTCTGGTATTGAGGGAAACGAGGAGGAGAGCTCGCAGGCTGGCGATGGATGACACCGGTAGGAGGCCTTGACCCGGCAGGCCAGCAAGCGCTGTCCAGAGGCGGCGGTGCTGAAACGCAGGGCGCGCAGGCACTGGCTCTGGGCACACGTGTTTACCCCGAGCGTGAAGATTGCGTGAGCCCTCCTAGGGCTGTTCGGTGAAAGCCACATCATATCGGTAAAGACTGCGCGAGGTGGTTTAGACTAAAAATAATCCTCCTACACCTAAATGGTGCGTTAAACTGGGACTGCTTATTAAAAACCTCACGAAAAGAATATAGAAGTACTTTGAGCAGACGGTGCATCAGGACACATTTATAGGATACAAGAAGGGAGACTGGGAGGTAATGTTGCCCTTCCTCACCCTCCCTTCAGCTTTTAGAAATATTTTATTAGGAGCTAATGTGAACTTACCTATTAAATAAAGACTTTTGTCCAAGCATTAAGCAGACCAGAGCATCTCATCAGTCTTCTAAAGGAATATCTGTGCCCTGGGAACACTCTACTTTCACTTTCCTTGGATTCTGCTGTCTTTATCCCTGTCCTTCTTTGCTCTAGCCTTTTTATGTTGATGTACTTTATTCCCCTCAGGCAGGGATGGACTTTCCTCTGGAAATCACTGGCTCTGGGAATCTTTAGTGAGCCAGCAGGTACTGCTCCTTTCTTCCTGCGACTAAGGATGTAGTTAATTCCACTTGTTTTGGATTGGAAGAGGGATAGATTTAGTTTGAGAACCAAGGAGTCTATTTTGCAGCTGCAGAAAGTTTGGTAACAGTAAAAAAGGCTTTTGTTAAGTTGATGCTGACCTGCCAGTTCTCCATGAGCTTAGAAAATAGAATATATGGATAGGCGTGGATTATAGCAGCGAGGTTTAGACATAAAATAGGTGCAAGGAAACTGTTTGACAATAGGCCTACTTGCTTGATATTGGAGCTGAAGAAAAAGACTATCTGTCAACAAAGCCTTTTGAATCCATTAGGTACATGTAATCCAGAGAGCAGCATGGAAAGAGGATCCCAGGTGCTCCCTGTGGCTTTAAGGAGCTTATAACCTAATGAAGAACTTGGCACATGTACATATGAAAAGGAAACAAGAACAAGAACACAAAATACATATTAAACTATTTTTTTGTAGAATCTTTTGTGGGAATCTCTTAACTCATGATAAATTTTGTAATTTATTTTTGTAGAATAGTTTCTGGTTTACCAACTCTTGTCATATATGTTATGTCACTTATTCCCAATTATAAGTTTACATGAAGGCATCCTTATCTTCATTTTACACATTAGAAACCCGTGTTCAGAGGCTAAGCAACTTTCCTACATGGGTTAAGTGAAATGGAGAAGGGTGGCAGAGCTGAGACTTGAACCCCACATTCCTGAATCCTCCTGTAAAGGCCTTTGGACTGTACCAAAGGCAGGAAGAAGTGCTCACTAATCTTCTGACAGCATAATTCTATGAACTCTTATTTCCTTCAGACATATACTAGCCGATTGGAATTAAATTGGCCATCAGCTAAATGAGACTCCTAAATATTTCCTGAAGAGCTTTTTTTCCATCCCTATAGGAACCACCTATCCATGAACTATTTTCTCCTTTTAAATGGCCTTAAATGTTTTCTCCTCAACAATACAGAAATGATTAATGCAATAAAATATCACACTTTCTTTAAGGTCCCTGAAATTTGTAATAGAAATTTTTTTTTTTAAGAGCGAAGCAGGGCTTTCAAATCAGGCACCTTTAATAAATAAAGCTCCTGTATTTTGAAATCCAATTGCTTACCAAAGAAAAAAGAGAAGACTATAAACAGAAAGAGAAATGGCCTTCTAAACTAAAAATTCTTCATCTCTGTAATGTAGTACTTGTAGAGTTCTCAATATTTGTAAAATATTTATAATTAGCTTTTCCCTTTACAAAGGGAGTTGACATTATTCCTATTTGTGGCTGTAGAAACATATAAAAAATTGATATTTGTGAAAGAGATATTTGACACCTTATACTTAACTGTAACTCAAATGTTTTCAGGGATGAATAAGTTTTTTCAGGGATGAATACATGAACTAATGATGTTTTATTTCCTGGGTTTTCCTTATTACAAAAGATCATATGATGCTAGAAGGTTTTTTTTTGTAAGTATCATTGATACACAATCTTATGATAGTTTCACATAAACAACACAGTGGTTTCAACATTCATGCATATTATCAAGTCCTCACCCCCTCCATTGCGGTCACTGTCTATTCATATAGTAAGATACTATAGAGTCATTACTTGTCTGCTAGAAGCTTTTTGTTTCTTAGTTATTAGGTTTGTAAAGATTAAATTTCAGTATAACTTTCTTTGCACTTATATTGCTATGTCTGTCAGTAAATCCACCACTGGGAAAATCACAGAACAAGTTTAAATAGAAAAGTAAGAAAGAACTGATCAAATTAGTTTCTTCATAAAACATAAAGGAGTTGAGGGAATCGATCACAATTAAGTGTATCCTGTTTTTTGATAATGACAAAATAACTGGATTTTCCAATTTTTCTACTTCAAAATATTTTTGCTTTAAACAATTGGGTCTTTTGAAAGGAGATATGATCCAGTTCTGTTCCTTTTAAAGGGTAATGAAGAGGGTTCTCTACTTGGGGAATTGGAAACACAGCCCCTATTGCTACAAATCATGAGAAAAATTAATTTGAGTTGCTGTTACTGTAGAGAACTGTCAGAAATCAAGAAGCTGTTTAATATGCTCGAAATGTCTATAAAAAAAGGTCATTAAGCAGAGTGTGCTGTTTTATGGCTTTGCATAACTTTCTTATTTGATCCTACCCTGTAAACTAAACTGGATAGTATTATCATCTCTCTTTTACAAATGACAAAGCAGGGGCATGGGTATAAGTTATTTGGTCAAGGTTATAAGCAAAATTCAGGATAAAGCCAGTTTTCCAGATATCTATACTATATCTCTCGAGCAAGATGCCTCCTTAATCCTTTAATTGAAACAGTACTTATGAAAGGAGGAGCCACTTGAACTTAGTTATCAACAAAGGATAATGACAATGTTATGAATTTCTTTTCGTGGTAACACAGGCCACCAACAACATATTCAATAAAGATATCTGTTCCCGATATCTTATGCTTATAACAAGGAAAGGCTATTTCTTTTCTTAGTACTCATATATTTTCTATTTAACTGTGTTGCTGGAACATTCCTTCCATCACTTATCCACCTTCTCTTCACTCCCTACTCTTCTGTTACCACTAACACCTACTCATCCTTCAGATTTTAGCTTCAGTGGTACTTCCTCAGGGAACCTCCACCAACTCCTAAATTAAGTATGGTTCCCCTGCCATTTGATCCCACACCACCTTATACATTCCATGCCATAACTATCATCTCATTATGTGTTTCATGACTGTTTTCCACGCTAGATCATAAGCTCTATTAGTAGAGAAGCCATGCCTGGTTTCCTTATTGATTTATTTCCTAGTGCCTAGCATGGAGTAGGCTTTCCACAATAATATAATATAATAATAATTGCAAGTAGCAGGCCTTTGCTCCGTAATAGTTGTTGAGTAAATGAAATATAAATGAATGCATAAGATCTTGTCTCAGGTAGAGGAATCAACTATACACAAGGGCTGGAATGGTGAGACAGAGAGCCGTGATGTGTTAGAACAAAGGAATGTTCAGAATGGCTCAAGGAGAAGGAGTGAGAGAGAATATAGAAAGGTAGATGGAAGTCTGATCAATTATGAAGGTTTATAAGTCATATTAAGGAATTTAGATTTTATCCCAATGACAATGAGAAAACTTTGCATGTTTTTTTAAGTAAAAGGATGTCATAATTGTATCTCTTAAATTATGGTATAACTGAATTTGAGTATAGATTGGTGAAGGGTAAGAATGGAAATGTAGTGACCAGCTAGGCATCTATTTCAGCAAAACAGAGTTCAAGTCTGATAAGATAGTCATCTTGTCCAGGTTGGTATGGTATTGGGGATGAAGAGTAAATGTATTTGAAAATATTTAGGAATTTAAAGAGATACTTATTTGATGGTTTGTTGGGTGGGTGATGGCAAAGTAGTCCAGGATAACTCTCAGGTTTCTGTCCAAGGTGGATGAATAAAGAACACTAGAAGAGAGCAGGTTTGGGGTTGGTAAGAAAGTGAAAATCCATACTTCTTACTCTACAATTTTGGAAATTTGTGTTCTAATCAAGCACTCGTGCTAAAGAAGGAAATACTTAAATACAAAGTCTCTTTGTAGCCTGGGACACCTGAATCTTCTAATGAAACCTCCCAATAGGTTCCAGTTAGATTATTCAAAGCTCTTCTGCAAGAAAAGATATTGAAATTACTAACATTATGAAAATAAGATCAAAAAGGGTTTGCTGGATTTTTTAAAAGTACAAAATGAGGGAAAAAAAACAAGGCCCTAAAGTTGACTCTTTTTTAATGTTGAAGCTGTGAAATTGGGAATAGTTAATATAGTTCAAAAGACCATTCCCGAATTTGCCTGTCACAGTGAGGATGGCTATAATAATATATTCAGATGAATGCTTGGGAATTCTAACTCACTGGTAATTTAAAGGTCCACTAATGGAAACTCACGGATCAATCATGGCAGTTTCATTGGCAGGAGCTGTGTTTGCTCATCACACATGAATAATGGCTGAAAAAGAAAATTTAGACATTTTTGCTCACATGAACAGGTGGCTTGATTTACTTTCTCCTGCTGAATTGATTGATGCAATCAATCAAGCCTCATATGGACACAAGCTATGAGAGGTAGATCTGCCATCTAGAATTCATCCCAAACCAAACAACAGGATATAACCAAGAAGAAGGTTGATGTTCTAGGAATTTTGAAATAAATGTTAATTTCAGCTTTTCTTCTTTTTTTGTTTTATTTGATTTTACTCTACGTTCCTAAATCTTTATGCTTAGAACTGTCAGTATTAGGAAGTTCATATGACTCTTAGGAAATAATTGAGTTATTGCTGAGTAAGAACATCCTTTAAAATGTTATGAATCTCAAGAGTAACATTTCTACACAGTTTTCCAGTGTTAGACCAAGTCAAGAAACCATCCTAAAGTTTGGAGGCAAACTAAAAAACGTAACCTGCCAACCCCCAAGTTTGGACCTCTCTGTTAGAAATTGCCTCAACATGAGAAGAAAATGCAAAACTAGATGGATAATCTGTATTCCCATTATTTATCTATTTATAGGTGATAACTTTAAAAGTAGTCTATGCAAGACTGGGAAAGAGAATGAAAACTCAGTTTTGAAAATGCTTCTTTAGAAAGATTCAAGTCTAAATTTATAAAATCATTGTCCTCTCAGCCATCAATACAGTGTTCTGTATGTAGTACTTGCTTACTCAATGCTTAATGATACCATAAAATACACACTTTCTCTAGCGGTCTCATTCATTTTTTTAAATTGAAGTATCATTGATATACAATCTTATGTTGGTTTCAATTATACAACACAGTGGTTCAACAGTTACCCATATTATTAAATCCTCACTCCTTCTAGTGCGGTCACTATCAGTCAACAGAGTAAGATGTTGCAGGGTCATTAGCTGTATTCTCTGTGCTATACTACCGTCCCCATGGAGGCCTCATTCATTTTTCAAAAGTTTTCAATTCATCCTGAATGTCTCAAAAAGATCCTAAGGACACAAAGGAATGCATTAAATATTTTTTCAACACTAGATTTTTGAAAACAATATTTAGCACACAAATTTTGGTTAAACAAAAGCAGTTAAAATAATTTTCAAGGATTGATATAAAAGACTGAAAATGGGGATATAGGAATTTATTTTAGAGAGAATTACATGGCTTTACTTATGGAAGTGTTCCATATCTCAATATATGTAAATGCAGCTTTAGTTTATCAGGAAGGAAGATTTCCATTGCCAGAGGTTTTCCAATATTAAGGATTCAATTACACAGAACATTTTCATTTTTTGGATATAGTTTGGCAGATAGCCTCAGAAGTATTTTAGCCCAAAAAGATGTGTTCTGTGGCTTACATGGTGTGACCAAAGCCATCCTCCTGACATTACCTCTCTCCCCCTTTTGTATCTCACAATATCTCCATGATCTATGAACTCTGCAGCAAAGGCGAATGTTATAACCACTACCAGCATCATCACCTTTCACATTATCATTTTAATAGTGGAGCTACCTTATTTGAGCTTCTTTAAATATTATGCTGTCTCTATTAAATCTATTGCATGGTTCTCTTTAGTTCTGGACAAGTAAGCCAGCCAGGAAAATTCTTGTAATGTTGGGATAGGGGGGTATGAAGAGGAGGTAGAAAAGGAGCAAGACTCAGGGGCTAACCCCTGGAAGTGGTGGCAGTTAAATAGCACTCTTTTTCTACTCTTTCTCCTGCATCATATTGCCTCCACATGGGTAGCTTGCTGCTACATATTGACCTCATTGGACAATAGGAGTGTGAGTGAAGTATAGCCTTTAGGTGGGACTAAATGCTTATAGTTCTTCTCTTGCTCCAGTTGTTTGAGTCAAAAAACCTCGCACTAGTGCTTGATCCCGCTCTCTTTGCACACCCCATTTGTGTCCGCAAATTATTTCGGATCTAGGAAATACAACTACGACCAACCATTTCCCTGGTATTAGCCACTGGTATCTTTCATCCAAATTATTGCAATGGCCGCTTCACTGATGTCCCTGCTTCTACCCTCGGCCCCAAGAATTGCCAAAGCAATCCTTTTAAAATGTAAGCCAGATCTATGTCAGATCATGTTGCTCCTTGCTCAAAATCCTCCAATGGCTCCCTATCTCATTCAGGGTTAAACTTATTAAATGACCTACAAGGCCTCCATGATCTGCCACCTATCCCTCTCACCCACTTGTCCCAACATACCTCTTTCACCTCATTCTTAGCCAGTGTCACTGACCTCCCTGCTTAGGCCTTATAGTCTTTGTACTGAATGTTCCCGCTGCCTGGAATACCCTTCTCCCACACGTCCCCATATCTAACTCATCCTCCCCAAAGTCTTTGCCCCAATGTAATCTTCTCGTTATTCATTTTGCAGGTCCTGCTACCCTGACCACATAATTTAAAATTACAGCTCACACACCCAGTCCTCCTTATCCCTCTGCATATATCTTTTCCCCTTACCTCTCATCACCATTTAACAAAGCAGGTCATTTCCTTATGTGCCATGTTTATTGTTTAATGTCTGTCTCCCTAGCTAGAGGGAGCACTTCAAGGGCAGGGGCCTTTATTTACACTGCTCACAAACGTTTCTCAGGCTCCTAGAAGAGTGCTTGGCATATAGTAGGTGCTCAGTAAATGTCTGTTGAATGAGTAAATGAATGAAATATTAGAATTACCTACCATCCTTACCTGGAGTCTATATTCTTTCTGCCTCAGGAAGGGTAGAGTCATGAGAGGACTCAGTGACCATTGATTCCCTTAACAAGTGTTTATTAAACTATGAATGTGCTCAGGCACCATGGTAGGCCTCAGGGGTATGAAAATTAAAGGCACTCCTTCCCAAGCTTCACATTGATCATCATCTGTAGAGGGGATAAACAAATTAAACATAGCAGTTCAAGTCCTAACTGCTATAAAGAGGTGAGAATGAGGTAAAGTGGGATTCTGGAGGGAGAAGTTATCACTCTAGATATGGTGGGAGGGCCATCAAGGAAGGTATTAGTGAGTGTGGGCTTGAAAGTCAGAGCTGCCCAGTGGATAGGATGGAGAATGGCATTCTGGACAAGAGCAGGGTATGTGTAAAGGCCCCAGTGGCATGGCACATTACAGAATCTCCAAGGAGCTTGCTAGATGACTAGAGTGTGGGTGGGGACAGGGAAGGACAGGAAATGAGAAAGCCAGAAAACAGCAGGGACTTGGGGGAAGTGCAGTGCCAAAAGGTTCAGACTTTCCCCGGCACCTTTAGAGCGCTTGAAGGATGATGGGCAAAGGAGTATGTTTCAGATATGGGGCTTGCACCCCAATGTCAATGTTTCCTTTAGGAGGGATCTGCTACGGTGATTTTATCTATTTTAAAGCTATTATTTCTGCATCACACTTTGAAATAAGGAGGGCTTTTCCTTTCTATTTTCTTTTCTTTGTTTTTCATGATTTTATTTCATTTATTTTTGTTTTCTGCAATGAAACCATTGCACATTGTACAAGCCATATCTGCTGAAGGAATATATAAGTGAAAATTCATACTGCTGTACAACCCACCCAGACAAGCAAGCGATCAAACAACCAACCACTTCCCTGATGGGAAGTTGGTCTCACTAGGTTCTAAAAATCCTTCTTCTGTACCTTAGCGGGATGACCCCTTGTTCCTCAAGTATTCTCACATTTGGTGAATTCAGTTCACCCTAATTTGATCTTTCATGATTTTGTAGAATTTGGATCAAGGGCCTGCTTTCTTTACCATGGGCTTAATTGTCTGAAGAGTAAAGACCATGGATAACCTTTTCCTCCACACTTGTTTTAAGCTCTAATCCTTTTTGGAAGTCTTGAACGGTTTATTTCTGCTCTTCCTGTAAAACTGTGGGTTTCCATGATGTTGAAACATACTATTAGATCATTCTATATCCACACGTAAGTGACATTCCATTGGGGAGTTGGGTTTCCCAATTTTTTACTCTTCAACATGTTTTAACCCTTCGTCTTGGTACCCACAGAGAAGAGGAACACTCCTTCCATGGAGCACAGAGACTAAACTACATGAATAGCTGTTCATATTTCTTTTGAAATATTTATATGCTAATAAATATTTAGCAGTGTGTGGTTCATCACATGAACTACAAGATCTTTAAAATAAGGGAATTTTTTAAAACTTAGTAACTGTTAACCATTTAAGTTAAGAAAGACAATACAATACTGTACACATAAATTTAAGCCATAATTGCTTCATTTACCATGAATCAATCTTGCCAAGCACAGTGTGAAAATTATTTACTTGTTATGCCCCAGGGAATCAAAGTTTATGGATAATACATGATTTCCCCATGCTGTAAATAATGTTGATAAAGAGTGGATAAATGTCCCAGTTTTTCATTTTGTTTCAGTATTTCTCTGTATATGGAAATTAATAAACTGAATTGCTATTGATTTGGGAATATACTTACTCTCCTTTAACCTTTGTTTTCTCATCTGAAAATAGGGTGATTGATATAAGCGAGGGCTTGTGCTGGCCGCATATGGCTTACAAGCTGAGAATGGCTTTTACATTTTTAAATGGTTGAAACAAAGTAAAAGAAGAATAATATTTTATGATGCATGAATATCTGTGAATTTCAGATTTTAGTATTCATAACTGAAGTTTTATTGGCACCCAGCCACATTCATGTGTGTATTGTCTATGGCTATTTTCACACTGCAATAGCAGAGTTGAGCAGTTGTGACAGAAACTGGAGGGACTGCAAAGCCTAAATTATTTACCGTCTGTATCTACAGAAAGTTTCCCCACTCCTGATATAACTCTACCTCTGGGGGTTGGAATGGGGAGTGAATCTAAAGGGTTCTAAAAATACGAAGCGCAGTTAAAATCCATTACCCAGAGGAACTCTTTAATGAACAATTTTCAGTCCAAACTGATTCTCTAAAAAGAGTCATTTAAGTAGCAAATATAGTTTCAATTTTATAATTGTAATTTTTCTGGCTGACTGAGTAAATGACCATGTTCACAATGGGGATGATTTTCTAGTGTTTGGTTTACATTGGACATTGATTAGTCCCTCTGGCTAATGTTGGATGTTTATCTGCTTTCCTAGAACATGCTTTTCTTGATTCATACTATCTCCTTCTTTAAATCTAATATTTTATCTACTTTATATTTAAGGATTAAAAAAAAATAGCCCATCAATTGCATCAGGCTTTTGCACGCTGCTCTTGCAGTCACATCTCATTTTTCTGCAGCATCTCACCTCCCTCTGAACTCAAATAACACTTGGTTTATACCTCTCTTATAGCACTTAGCACATTGTGCTGTGGATTGTAGCTATTTATGTTCATGTTTTATGTTCTCTATCAGATGTAGGCCCTTTGCCAGGGTCATATAGCTTTTTGTATCTACTAAGGTGCCTAGCACAATGCTCTAGGCACATAAGATACTATGAATATTTAGCAAATGAAGGAGTGATTGAACTGTTAGGAATATTCAGAATCTCAAAGGTTAGACAAAATAGGTAACCAGAAATCAGAGAAGAATTTGAGAACCAGTAAATACAGGAAAACAGAGATTCATGACAGTCAGAGTATAGGACAAATAGCAAACACTCAGGGAATTCAAAATTGAGATGATTGTTCTCTCCAGATAGGAAGGCTCATACATCCTAGAGTTGAACCCTATCCCAGAGGATAGCCTTCTCAGAGGCTGTGGGAACTGTGGGAACCTACAAGTTATGTTTGGGAGCTACTGAGTATATTTAAGTTGGCAGGAACGAAAAATGTGTGGAGGTTGAAGGTGAGTCCTGGAACTGTCCACTGGATGCTCCAGTCAGGGCTTTGAACGACAACGTGGGATAAAGAGCTGAATGTTGCATGCCATAGAAGAATGGCCCATTGTGTCCAGTGGGAGGTCCACTCTGGAGGACAGCCACCAAGGCTCCACATAAAGTGAGAAAGAGGGGGAAGGTCACAAGTCCCTTGCTTTAAAGGCCATCATGAGGTTAAAATGTCCCCCACTGTTGACCAGGATAGAGGCATTATTTTATCTGTTCAAAATGGAAATTAGACATTGTCCCCATACCAGCCCCACCCGCTGCTCAAACTGTCAAGCAAACAAACATGAAATGTGGGGGAGAAAGATCCAGGTCATACAGACAGAGAAGTAATTATGTTCTAGCTGAAAGGATCTCACCTTGAAACAATAGGATGTCTGGTATTTGCCTCAAATGGTATTTGCCTTGGAATGGTTCTCAGTGAGGCAAAAGTAGGTTTGAGGATGGCAGAGGAGTTTAGTTTTATTTTTATGTATTCACAGTTTGAAAAAAGGTTTTATGTACATGGCACCTGGCAAAGAAAAGCTTTGTATATTATTTGCTCGCCTTCAAGCAAACTGAACAGAAAACCTTAGTTTGTCAGTTACAAGTTTCATCTTCAGAAATCACAGAATCTCCATTTGAAGGAGATTTCAAAAATCATGCAGATAACTCAGGCAGTCCTGAATTCCCCCTTAAGCATCTTCACAAGTGTTCATCCAAACTCTGCTTGAGATCTTCCAGCGCCAGGGAATGCACTATTTTCCAAAGCAGCCAAGTAATAGTTGGCACAGTTTTACTTTTTTTCAAGATCGTTCCTTCTACTGAGCTGATATTGGTCTTCCTGAGACTTTCATTTGTTGGCTCTAGTTCTTTTCCTTGAGATCCATGGAGCAAGTCTAATCTGTCTTCTTCTATTTGTAAAACTTTGAAATAGCTAAAGACAGCAACTCTGTCCTCCACCCAAGTCTTCTCTTTGGGCTTAACAAGCCCTAGTTCCTTCAGCTGGACATCCATTGCCGTCTCTTGTCTTCATAACATCCTGGCTAGTCTTCTTTGAACATATCTTCATTGTCTATATCCCTCTTGAAATATTATGTCCAGCTCATGATGCATCATTCTGATATGGCCTGATGTGTGCTGTCTTATCTATTAATGAACTTAGCTTATTGGATGTTCCCGTTATTTATGGTGCTGTGTGTATCACTTCCTCATTGAATTAGGTAAGGCAGTCTAAGGCTACCTGCATGCTAAAATGTCCTGACATTCTGAATAGTCAATCAATTTGGTGGGACTAAGCTGCTAAACTAGTCCAATTCATTTAAAAATCTGCCTGGTTAAAAAAAAATGACTAGTATTTCATCAAGATATGGTAAATTCTGGAACTTGGCAGGCCAATGTACATGCTTAGCTAATATGCTGCCTTGAGAATGAGAAAGAAATTTTGCAGGTATCTTTACAGGGCTGAGACTAGAAGTCTCTGAATTTTGAACCGTCAAGTTTCTTGATATTTCACTGTAGGGGCTGTTGTTTGTTAAGTGGATTCTGTTGAGTGCTCCCAATTAATTCTTGTCCATGTCTAAAGGTCCTGTTTTGGGAACTGCACTCTGAACTTTCTTTCCATCTTGTCTTGCTTTTCCCCTCATGGTCATGCTACTGGCATTGCTCTATTACCAGAGCTCCCCTGAGAGTTGCAAAAATGTTCTTGTTCCCTGCAATGGTGACTCTGACCCAATAAAGGTGGACAGAATGGCATTTAAATTGGGCAGGTGGAATCTTTAAAAACACAGTTAACAACAAGGTCATTTCCTTGTGGAAATTTCCAAACATACACAAAAGCAAGCAGAATGACATAATGAACCCAGACATGTCCCTGTCACCCAACTTCAGGAATTATCAGTTCATTGCCAATCTTGATTCATTGATACCCCTACCCCTCCACCCCCTCAACCCCTGCCCTATATCCTTTTGAGGCAAATACCAGACATCCTATTGTTTCAAGGTAAGATCCTTTAGCTAGAACATAATTACTTCTCTGTGTGTATGACCTGGATCTTTCTCCCCCACGTTTCATGTTTGTTTGCTTGACAGTTTGAGCAGCGGGTGGGGCTGGTATGGGGACAATGTCTAATTTCCATTTTGAACAGATAAAATAATGCCTCTATCCTGGTCAACAGTGGGGGACATTTTAACCTCATGATGGCCTTTAAAGCAAGGGACTTGTGACCTTCCCCCTCTTTCTCACTTTATGTGGAGCCTTGGTGGCTGTCCTCCAGAGTGGACCTCCCACTGGACACAATGGGCCATTCTTCTATGGCATGCAACATTCAGCTCTTTATCCCACGTTGTCGTTCAAAGCCCTGACTGTGTTAGCAGATATTCCTACATCAGTGGTTCCCAACCTGGGGGCTCTGAACAACCAGGGTTTCTCATAAATCAGAATAAGAATCTGGGAATTATTTCCAGTATTTCTAAGCATATTCATTTACCCTCAACATGGCACAGGCTAAATTCAAATTTCTAGGCTGTGCTTGTATACCAGTTTGGTGAGGTAAGCTTATATGATCAGCAGGAGTCCTGCTTGGTGGGTATAGACGTTTTTGATAAACAGAAAAAAAGTAGCAATTTTTTAATGCATTTCTTCATAAGAGGAGGAAAGTAATGAAACACTGTTTGGTGGCAAGGATGGCTCCTGCAATAGCATTTGAGTTCTGAGTTTCTGTTTAGCCTGACTTTAACCTCTTTAAAAATTAAAATAAAAATCCCTCTTAACGGTCCCTTTACCTTCCCTTGCACAGTTTTAAATCAACTTTCCAAGGTATATTGTCATGTAGTTTTGTTGTCATTTGCATTTAAAGGTAGTGAATAAAGAACACCTTGCTGAACCCCTTGGGGGATGTTTACGCCCAGGGTCCCATTTTGCCCAGTAAATCCTGTGGCTCTGAATATTCATACCAGAGGTTGGAATGACTTCTCCATGCAGAATATGCTCCTTTTGGCTGCACTTGTTTTGTTAAGACTGGATCTTCAGGGTTTCATTTGTAGTTGCATTGAGCTCCAGCAGTGGATGGAGAAGGGATGATGGGGAGCTGGTGAGGATAGCCTCCAGAGTGAAGCCTCCCAGAACAGCCATCTGCCGTGGGGGCTTTAATACTGTTTCTCTGGCATTGCCTCCGCCCACCCCACCTCACTTGCTCCCATCCCCCTCTCAGTACAACCCACAGTAATTTATACATACACAGTTCTTTCAGATGCAGATTAGTTTATTTCAGTCTGTTGTGCTCAAAACAATTTTTTGTTTGTTTGTTTAATGAAATGCAGAAACACATTGTGTTTGATAAAGCTGGAAAGGGAAAATGGAGTAAGAAATTACATTGCTTGTGAAGATTTTTTTTATTGTATGAAATTGCCTTGGGGTAAAGTCTGAACTTCAGAAATTAAAGGGATGGGGAAGAGAAAAGAAAACCTCACTTGTCAGCTAGGTGACCTCTCAGCCTCCTTTCCACAGGCTTTGACTCTCTCCAGAGGCACTTGCCCAAAGGCCTGTGTGGGAAATGGAACCATTTATAGACACCCTTCCTTCAGTGGGGGAGCAGTAGCTTGTCATCCTTGATGCCAGGGCATTTTTCTGGCCTGTGTTGTGACCAGTTCTGTACACTCTGTTCAATATACCCCACAAACTAACACATAAGTGAGCATTTTTGGAGCACTTACTTCGTGTCAGGCACTGTTTTAAATGCTTTCCTTGCCTTACCTCATTTAATCCTTACAACAATCCTCTTATCATTCCCATTCAGCTAGTGATCAAAGGGTGAGGTGACTTGTGTCAACCCACACAGCAAAGGAGTGGTGGGCAAAAATGCAGACCCACATGCTCTGGCTTCAGAGATCACTGTTTTAACTACTGCGAGATGCTGCCATGAATAATGTGGTGGGTAAAAGGGACCCTCAGCACTGTGTTAGGGGCTGTGACAGTGCAGGACCAGGGTGTAAGTCTGGGGAAAGGAAATCCTGGGGCAAAGTACCTCTAAAAACCAAAATCAATCAAAGGGAGAAATAAAGTTTAAAACCCATTTATTTCTTACAAACTACAGTCCAGGGCCATCTTTCTCCTCTGCTCCAGCAGAAGCAAAACCGGCCCTCCCCCTCACCTCTCAGGTACAGATAAGCCCTCCGTTGCCCCGGTAATTCCCACTGATATGGAGATGAACTTCTCTCCACCCCTGAGGAATGATGCATATGCACTAAAGCCATACTTCTCTCCACCCTTGAGCTCCTGTTGATATTTACTAATTTTACAGTTTGTTGGGGGAGGGAGGTTACTAAAAATTAACTGTAGGTACTCTTGCCAACTACAATGTAAAAAGAAGGGAGAGACTTTATATTTATGAGTTGTCTACTCTGACCCTGTGCCTTTAAATTAGTGAGTCACCTCACTCTTTGATCACTAAAGCCAGGTGAGATAGTCTGGAAATTTTACCCACACAGGGGCTAGGCTTCACCTGGTACTTGCAGCTACCAAGTGGGCCAGTGCCAGGGTTTGCGTGCAGACACTGGCATTGCTCTGGGGATCTTGCCCAAGGCAGCCAAGGACTCTGCAGACCACGCAGGAGATCTGTGGACAGGTCTGGAGGACAATGAAAGTAGTAAAAAGAAGGACTAAGTCCAGAATCAGGAGACACTGGAGGGAAACAGAAGAAGATGGGGAGCAAATCAAAGATGGGTCCTGAGTGATGACCTTGAATGGAGTGAAGTAACCACACTCATCTTTTCACTAATTTAAAGGCCCAGGGTCAGAGTAGACAACTCATAAATAGAAAGTCTCTCCCTTCTTTTTACATTGTAGTTGGCAAGAGTGTCTATAGAATTTTTAGTAACTTCCCTCCCCCAACAAACTGTAAAATTAGTATAATAACAGCTACCTTATCAGGTTTTTGAGGATTAAATAATTGAATACATTGTAATGCACCTCCTTTGACTGCCTGGCTCTCACCATAGGCCCCAGTGCATTATTGTAGCCCCTGCAAAATCACAGATCCAGTCCCGAAGTATTAAGTGGTGTTGATTTGCTAAACATTTTACAAAGAGCAGGGGCTACAGTATAAATCACCAACAATTTCCAAAATGTCCCACCCAACAAAAGAGAGAGGAAATTTGGTTCTCCCCTTATGGCAGCAGACTCATCTCTCTTCCATCATCCGCCCCCCACCTCCCCATGTCCTTCCCACAAAATGCCGCCCACCCCCACCCTGCTCTTAGCCGCCCTGAACCAGCTGCCCTTCCATCACTTTTCCCACCTCTAAATCTCTTGGCTGACCTGCCTACCCCACTCAGCAAGCAAAAGCTGTCACTGCTAGTCAGACCCGCAGGCATGTCCCAGCCATGTGTAAAAAGGGTACAGCCCATCCTGCCTTATAAAGTTTTTAGCAAACCATCTTGCCTACAGTAAGTGATAGATAAATGGGGGTAATAGTAGTTGTTGCCAGTGTCTGTCCCATGATGTCTTGCCTGGGCCAGCACACAGTCGCCCTGAGGTCTGCTTGCCAATGGAAGTGAAGGATTTGGGAAATGACTGAAAGGCAAAGGAGGTGGGGTGATTGCTATCTAAGGATGTTATGAGCAGGCTGGGGTCTCAGGGAGGTCTGCAGAAGTGTGAACATTGCCAGTGAGCATCCAGAAGTCACCAGAGAGGCAGTCTTCTGTCCAGGACAATTTGTTCTTCTCCTTCTCATAATCACTAGTGACTTAACTGTCAGTGAGAATAGAATGACTGGTGAAGACATCCTGCCTGTTGCCCCTGGGCAGAGCACCTTGTTTAGATGTGAGCCTCTGGTAGGTCCTGCAGGGTCAGGCTAGAATAAGCTGTGCCCCACTCTCCTTGCGGAAGAGTCAGCCTTTGCTGCTGCTGGAAGGATCCAGGGACACGTATCAGGTGACTGATCCTCTGTGAGGGCTGGTGAGAGAACCATGGTTTCTGGCCAGATTTTTGGGCCTGACCTTACCCCATCACGTACTGGAACAAATGGTGACTTAGGGTAGAGAGAAGCTCCACAGAATGGAAAATAATTAGATTTACAGTTAGAAGAGACTTCAGAGGTCATTCAGTTGCTTATTGGATGCTTTTCGTGACAGGGAGGTCATTCCCAGTTTGTTTCATTGCTGGGCAGCCTCATTTGTTAGAAAGCTATTCTGTCATGAACAAATTCTGTGTTCTTCTAACATAGGGCGTGTTGTCCCAGTGCTATCTTCTGAAACTCTCAAGTAGGCTTTGTTTTATTTAGCTTTAATATCACCCCCATTCCCTAGCATCTACACTGAGAACCTTGACCATCCTTGTTAGTCACATGTATAATAATACGTTTTATAGACCTTCACCCAACAATTGGAAGTACCGTCTCTTGCACTGCCAGAGGAAGAATTTGCACGTAATATGTTAATAAGCTGTAACCAGGCATCTCTAACATAGCTCATCTGCTCTCCCCCCATCAGTCTCTATCCTTCCGTCCTCAAAGCACTCTTACCCTGACATATTTTAGGGGGTGTTTATTTGTTTATTGACATCTTTTCTCTGAGAATATAGACTCCATGAGAACATAACTTTGTCCCGGTCTGTATTGTCCTGTTCTGTATGCCCAGTGTCTAGAACAATATTAGAACATAGGAAGTACTCAATTAATATTTGTTGAATAAATCAAGAGCCAAATTAAGATAGTGAGGTCCCAGATCCTGTCATTATTCATCTGAGTGCTCCAGAGATGGACAAAGTATTCCTTTAAAGGTCAACTTGTATAGCGGCAATGGTCCTAATCCTGGGGTCAGAGCACTTGAGTTCATCCCAGTTTTGTATTCATTGTCTTGGAGACACTTAAGCTAGGTATTTAACTGCCCTGAAATTATCTTGCTCATCTGTCAAATGGGATTGACGCTGTCTGCCTTCTTCAGCTTCAGATTATCCTGAGGATGAAATACAGCTACGCAGCAGAAAGAATTCTATAAATTGGAAAGTACTGTATACATGTAAGAGTTACTACTGTTATTATTGTGATTGGGACTGTATAATCTTCATATAGCAAAGGTATATTTAGCCTGAGAATTAGTTTATTTCCGACTTGAAATTAATTAGTTTTTGGAGCAGCTAGGGATTATGTGATTTCCAGAGATGCTCTTTCTGAGTTTAATTACCAACAGCACAACCAACAATAGTTATGCTGTATGTGCAGGCCTTAGTCCAGTTGCTGGAGGTACATCAGAGAACAAAACAGACAAACACCCCTATCTTCATGGCATTTACAGTTGAGAGGAGGCCAAAAGACCATAAACAAAATAAATAACTATGTAGTATGTTAGGATTATAAGTGCCAAGGAATACAATAGAGAAAAAAAGCAGGATAGGGGAATAGGGAGTACCAAGGATGGGAGCTGTAGTTTTAAAGTGCAATCAGAAGACATCTCTCTAGATGGTGGTGACACTTGAAAAAAGACTTGAAGGAGATGAGGGATTTAGCCATGTGGATGCTGGGGGGAGAGCAGTCTCTCCAAGGAACAGCAAATGCAAAGGCCCTATGGTGAGAGCTTCCCTAAAAGACCCAAGAAAAAAATAATGAAACCAGTGGAGGGAGAAGGGGGCGTGGTAGATGAGGTCAGGGAGATAGTGGATGGCCAGATTGTATAGGGCCGTAGAGGACATAGTCAGGACTTTGGCTTTTACTGGAAAGAGAGCCATTTGAAGGTCTTGAAAAGAAGTGTTACAAGATGTAATTTCCATTGACTTATTCTGTCTGCAATGATGAGAATAGACTATCAAGGCTGAGAACTGAAATGAGGAAACCACTTAGGAAGTTCTTGCATGTAATCTAGAGGAGAACTGATGGTAGTTTGGGCCAGGGACATAGAAGTGGAAAGAAGCGATAGGACTCTAGATAAGTTTTGTAGGTAGTGACGATAGGATTTGTTCATGGATATGTTCTTGTGAAAAAGAAAAGGCAATCAAAGATAAGCCAAAAGTTTCTGGCCTGAGTCTTTGGAAGAATGGAATTGCCATTTGTTGATGTGAAGGGGCTAGGGGAAGAACAGCTTTGGGAGGGACCAACAGGATCTCAGTGTTGGACTGCTGCTTCTGAGAGGATGGTTAGACATTCATATGGAAATGGGGGGAAGCATTTGCCAGCATGAGCCCAAAGTAAAAAATTAAATCAATAACTCAGTCATCAGCATATAGTTGGTATTCAAACCCATGAGACTGACTGAGAAGACTGAGGAAGTAGCGTGGATAGAGCAGAGGGAAAGGACCAAGTCCTGCAGCACTGAAGTGTTTAGAGACTGGGGACAAGGGACAAGGGAAAGAGGTAGCCGCGTTGACCAGGAAAGAGCAGTCAGAGAGGCAGAGGAAAATCAGGAGAGAGTGAGGTCCTGGAAGCCAAGTGAAGTTGGTGCTTCAAGAGGTCAAGACCAACCATGTTTTGAGTGGCCAACTAAGATGAGCAGGAAGAACTGAATGTTGGTATCTCAAAGCAAAGGCCACTTTGACAAGAGAGATTTGCTAGAGTGGTGGGGACAGAAGACAGACTGGAGTGAACATAAGAAAGAGGAGTGTAATTGGAGATGCTCTTTCAAAGTGTTACTCTAAAGGGAGCAGAGAAAGAGTGTGTGTCTGGAAGGGATATGGGTCAAGAGAAGGACTTTGTGTTTTATCATTGTTTTATAGATGGGAGAAATAGCATTATGTTTGTATACTGATGGAATCACACAATGGATATGGAAAAACTGATAGTGCAAAAAAGAGGAGAGAAATCTTGGAAGGGTGTCTTTGACTGAGACATTGGGAGGTGAGGAGGGTTGAGTTAAGGCAGAATGGAGGAGTTGGCCTTGCCCAGGAGCTCCACAAATTCTGCATTGCAGTAGAAGAGAAAGTAGAGAATATGGAGTCACATGCAGGTGGGTGGACAGATACGGGGAAATTCTCTTCTGAGAGTTTCTGTTTTCCGAGGGAAATATGGAGAAAGGCCATCAGGTGAGAGTGAGGATGGGGAAGAAGTGCTGGGGTTTGGTAAGGGAAGAGAAATATGCAAAAGGAACAGGACAGAACCTAACTGACATAGTGGTGGAGGTGTCTCTCTAAAGGCTTTGCCCTACCCTCCGGAGAGAGAACTTCAGTGCTGACCTTTATTGAAAAATATCAAATGTCCCTATCCCTCCTTCAAGATTTCTTGGTCAGATTTTTATCAACTTTTAGGCATAATTCTGAAATTAAAACTCACCTGTGCATCACCCAAATGATGCCACATTGTGGCAGCCATCAGAATTCTCATGGTCTTTAAAAAATAGACTTCATAAAGACGAGAAAGAAAAAATGTTATGCTCTGGCCCTAGCCAACCTTCAAAATGTTCCAAATTTACACAACACTGCAGGGTTTAATTTCTCCTTTCCATTACTAGTTAGAGAGTCAACCCTGGCCTGGGAGAGGAATTATTTCCTTTGTTTTGAATAAAATGTGCTATCCTTGACATCTCTGCCTGCCAAAATGACTTTGATTTATCTGGCCAGGCATTCCAAGCCTGAGTTCTTTTATGTTTTTAAAAACTCTAAGTCTTCCCCCGAATCACCACCTTTTAGACAGCAGCCAAGAGTCTTCAGTGTTGGTAAGCATAATTTGTATAACTGCCATGAAAATCAAGCAGCTAACCGTATTTGTGAGGCAGTTATGATGTACCAGCCTGGAAATCATAATGTACGGTGATAGCTCTTACATGCTTGGCATTAGCCATATGCCAGTGAAGGCAGGGTGGGATGGATGCCTTCCCAGGCTCAGCCAACTAATAATAAGGAAACTGAGGACCAAGAGGGTGGGTGACAGGTTTAGGACAGGAAGGTAACCTTGGCATGTGACATTTTCTCACCATAAACACTAAAGCACAGTCCTTCTGGTCATTAAGATCGCTTTATCTCCCTTTCAATGGGCATTTTTGAGTAGCTCTTTTCGTAATGATGTATATGTTGCTCACCCTATATGGTCACCTCTGATTTATAAACAACACGCACACAGAAAGCAGCAAGGTTCCCCCACCTTCTCTCAGCACTGCTGCCCGCAGGACCTGCCCAGTGCAGTGGATGCCTTCCGAGTCCCTGGAACCATAAAAACAGTGTTCTAAGTGGTGATGAGTTTCAGTGGCGCTATTCCATAATGCTCCAGTGCTCCTTGGTTGATGGGTCCTTTGGAATAGTTGAGAATTTACATCAAGGGCAAAAAAAGAAGTAACATTTTCTCTAATACCTACTCTGCCTCAGGTGCTTTTCTCTATTTAGTTCCTGCAAAAGCCCTGTAGAATTGATTTTATCCCCATGTTTATAAGATTAGAAGACCAAGGTGATGAAGAGGGTATGGAATGTGACTAAGGTCATACAACTAAAATTTGGAAAAACTTGGTCTTTGTGTGTCACAGAAAAAAAATAAAGAGATTCGTAAAAATGAAAAATTATTTTCAATTTGCATGCTTCCTTCTAAGGACACTAGATCCCATGGAGCATATTTTTTTCTAAATAGGGACCACAGGTATGAGAAGGTAAGCTGGAGACACTAACATTGCCCAGGACCAAGGGGGAGCATAGAGATCCAGGTGGAAAAACAGTCGGGGACCCACAGTGCTAGAGTGGAGCAGTGTGAGCAGGTGGGGGGAAGACCAGCTGGCAGGCCTGGAGCTAGCTGCGGGCAGAGATGCCCAGTGGAGATTTGGGAAGGAGCAACATGCTGTGCTCTGTGTGAGGTTGCTTCTGCCCTTCACCTCACAATCCCCTCCAGCAAATCCCTTTCTTTTCCTTGTGCTTCCTGGCATGCCCATACTTTGAGGGTAATGGAATAGTATTGATACAAGAACTCGGGGTTGGTTTGCAAGAAAAAGGCTGCCCACAAGGGTCTGGTGAGCATTTTCAGAGTCCGTTCTTTTTCAAATATTCACTTCATGAATATTTACTGAGCTCTTTCTGTGCCAGGCATTGTCCTAGGTGGAGAAATAGAGTGATAAGTAAGAATGAACTCTCTGCCCTTATGTAGCTTATAACTAGTTGGGGGGAGACAGACATTAAAAAAACAAATGAGGAAGTGCTGTAAAGAAAAAAAGCAATGGAATTATTTTTAAAGTGTTGGAGAAATCTTTCTAAAATATCTTTAAGATGTGTCTGCTTTATTAAAAGCCAACTGAACTGAGGACTAATGGTTTAGGACATTTGTTTAACAAAGTTTGATTGATTACCGTGCACCAAGTCCTGTTCTAGATACTATAGTAAGTGAATTGAACATGGGTCCTCAAGAAGCATCTGGTTAATAGGGGGGCGGTGACAGGCTTATTAGTAATTTGAAAAGTGATAAAGTACCTAAATGCTACGAGCCTTCCAATACAGTGTATTTCGTCGTGCTCCTGACATGCTTCTCTGAGGGTTATGGAACAGAGCACAGCATTTTGCCCCTTCCCAAATCTCCAGCGGGCATCTCTGCCCACAGCTGTCTGCTGGCTCGCAGCTGGTTATCCCTCTCATGCTGCTCCCCTCCAGCACTGGCCGGAGGGTGTTTCTGTAGATCCTGAAATTGGTCCAGAGTGGGAAGACAGAGTCCTAGATGGACTCCAGTCTGTGCCCTCTCTGTGCTGTATCCCTGCCTGATTAATGTTTGGCTTTAACTAAACCTAACTTAACAGGTGTGTCTCTCTATTGCCCGCTTTCCCAGCCTATCTTCCTACCCGCAGCTGGTGTCTTTTTTCTGGTAGTCCTGACTAAGGTAGAAAGCATAATGGTGAAGTGCCTGGTTTCTCAGCTCTGTCACTTATGGCTGGGCCACCTTGGGCAAATTACTTAAACTGGGTTGTAATTTCCTTACCTGTAAACTATGGATAATATTATACCTGTTTCAGGGGGTTCCTGTGAAGAACAAAGAACGCTGCATTGGAAGGCTCATAGCATTTTAGGTACTTTATCACTTTTCAAATTACTAATAAGCCTGTCACTACGTCTCTATCAACCAGAGGATCCATGCTCAATTCACTTACTATATAGCATCTAGAACAGGACTCTGCACATGATAATCAATCAATCAAACTTTGTAAAGCAAATGTCATATAATTTGTATATATGCATATATATACAAACACACAATGACATTTTTATATATGTATATATACCCCAATATATATATATATACACACACACACATACATATATACAGGCTGTTTATCCCAATGTTAAATGACCCAAAGCTGCTATAATTTTTTGAGTTATTCATTTTTTTTTCACTAGTGATATCTATCTCTTAGGTGCTCCACAAGGATTGGTGAAGAGAACCTAAGTGAATTAATTACCTACAGTATCTATTCAAGAGTATTCCTTATTTTTTCAATAAGAAGATACAAAAAAACATACATACACAAACTAAGGCTTCAGATGACATTTAAAATAACATTTAATTCATGTATGTATTTACTCTTGCAGACTTAAAATTATATACTGTATGAATAGTATATTGATTTACAAATATCACTTTTCTTTATGCACATTTCATCAGTTTTATTCATACTCATCACAGGCATTTTCAACACCAATGTCTTTGTCATCGCTAAAGTGAAGTTTTGAACCATCTAATGGTTTTCCAGAACAGAACATCTTCATGTTTTTCTAAGTAGTTTGCTATAAAGCCCTCTTTGCATCTGTGTATAATAAAATTTTATCCTAAGCTATTAGTGTCCATTTGTATAAAATAAGGATAGTTTTAATCTTTCATTTTTCCTATAGCAAGCTACTTATGATTTTCACAAAATAAGTAATACAATATTGCTTTTTTTGTTAGTAAATAATTTTTCATTTTGTGCAAATTTTGACACAATAATGTCAAGTGAAAAAGGCAGGATATATAATTACATAAATATGTTAAGGTCATCATATGAACTTAGCTATGCAAAAAATATCCCAAACAATTATACTGCTTTAAAAAGTAATCTCTAAAAGCTTGTATACAATATCCAACTCTTGTTACTGTGAAATTATATCCCCAGGAATAATTATTAGACTGGTGTTAAATTTCTTTGTCTTTTTTTTTTTTTTTTACTGATTTCATTAAATGTTTTCTGTAAGCAATCAAACTTAGCATAGATTGTGGTTGTTTCAGGTGAAATAACTTCCCCCAATGGTACATTGCTGTTCAAAATCAAGTAATTGAAAGAGCGCCTCAAAATATTAGACTGGGTAAGGATTTGTACATAAGATAGCACGCTTTTCCTTGAGGTGTATTTTTGAACACCTTATGTCTGGACGTACATGGTCTTTTCCATCAAGAAGATCTAGTTGTGGGATTCCTTTGCTAACAGCCTTGATTTTTTCTAAGTGAATACGATTTTTTGCCTTAAAGATAGTCGTTCAGGTAACAAAATGCTATAGCAGCATTAAACAAACAAACAAAAAAAACAAAAAATTTTGATTTCCTTGTACAGTCGTCTCAGTGGGTACCAGGTATGTCTCTCCATCTCTGGAGCTTCCCTGATGTAATAGCTCACCATCCTCCTTCCTGCTCTCGGCACCCAGGACTTACCTCCCTGGGACCCTCATCAGCTGGGCTCATGTGGACCCATTTACTTGTCTGGCTCTCTAACTAGACACACTAGCTGTCTTGAGGGGAGAGACCGTCTTGTTCACTACCTCAGTCCTGGGCACAATGCCTGAAGGACTGAATGAACAAGTAAGCAGCACATATCCTTCTATGATAAAGCATCATTCCAATATCTTAGAGTGTTGGTACACATTTCATATGATGCCATATGCAGACTATAATGTTGGTTGATTCCAACTAGGTACACACATTCAGATAGTTCCCATCTGTTGCCTAAATGTATGGGTGGCCAAATCTCATATGTGAGGTGATGGAAAGAGCACAGACAGTGTCTACAGCTTAAATGTGAAGGCTTTTCTGGAGAGAAAAAAAGGAAAAGAAGGAGAGAGAGAAGAGACAGAGAGAGAAAGGGAGGGAGGGAGGGAGAGTGAGAGGGAGAAAGGAAGGAAGGAATTCAGGCTCTGTTTATATCACATAACTTTGGTTTTGTGGTAATGCCAAGCCACACCCCATCTTCACAGACCACAGACAAGTTCACATGTCTGTGGACCAGTAATCTGCTTTGAGTGTGTTTGATCTCAACTAGACGTTCGCTTGCCTTCTTCCAAGGTTGTCTTCCATGGGTGTATTTTTAGACTGTGAGATAGTGATGAATGGTTTTCCAGGAATGTCTGGTGTCAGTGGGTTGCAGGCCATTGCTTCAGCCAACCTCCACCATCACCAGTAGCTCACAGTTTCTACTGTAAATGCACACCCATGCACCTCTATCTATGGGCATTGGTTTTCACAGTATTTTTGTTGCATCGATGCCATTTTTTGCAGGGGTCTTGGTCACAGTTTATACGCAACATCCTGCCTAGTACTCTGCTCCATCATAGCTGATCACTGAAAAGAGTCCAAATACAACATAGACCTTCATCTTCAATGCCTTTCTTCACATTTGTGTTATTCCCTCAGCCAGAAATACCAGTACCTCCTACCTCAAGGCAGTGAGAGACACTCACTCTCTGGGTGAGGACGTGAGTTGGGAAATTATTACAGGGTCCTGAACAATCAACATTAGGGCAGGATGGCACAGAGTGTGGACTCTGGAATCAGATGCCTGGTTTGAATCTTGATTCTGCCATTTAGCAGCTATGGCATCTGGAGCAAAACTCTTTCTCTATGTGTGCCTCAATTCTCTCATCTGTTAAATAGGTATGTAATAGTTCCTACCGGTAGGAATTCTGTGAGGAGTAATGAGGTAATGTGATATATGTAGAACAGTGCATCACACAGAGTAGCTGTTATTTTAACTGCTAGTTATTATTATTTTTTTATTGAGGTCAAATAGTAGCCATTATTATTATATATGATACTGGTTCAGGTTAACTGGAAAGAAGTGGACTGCCATGACCAGTCCAACTTGGATTATTCTTGCCCCTGAAAAGTAAGGCTTAGTATTTGGTTGGTAACTGATACACTCTCTGCTTGCAGAAGTTGGGAGAGGGAAGATACAGGGCCTGTCAGGCTTCTGTGCAGAACAGGAATCATGGGAACCATGCCTATTCCTCCTATCATCTATGCAGTCCATCTCTCCCTCACTCATCCTCACAACTAACCCTTTCGCCCTTTCTAGAGGTTTCCTATCACAGGGCATCCCATTTCATCTCTCTCATTCTCCTAATGGTGGTCCAGGTCCTCCCTCTCTCTCCTGGACCACTGTAGAAGCCACCCCACTTTCTTCTCTCCTTCCAGTCCCAGCATCCCCCTCCAGTCCTCACACTGCTTCTGGAGTGATTTTTCTAAAACATATCTCAGTATGTCTCTTTGCTGAAAACATATAATGGCTCCTTATTGCCTTCACAATAATGAAAGAAGACACCATTTGGCTTTCAGAACCTCCTACACATGGTGGAGGCTCATTTCCCCATATTCCTTTCCTGTCCACTTTCTACTCCAGCCAAACTGAACCAGTACTTCTATCTCTTGCTTCATTCTTTTATACAGACATTTTGTTTTCCAAATTACCTTTCCTGTTAACTCTTATCTGTTGAATTCCCATCTTTAAAATGTAAGGTAAGACATTACTTTTTAAAATGAGACTTTTTCCCCAACATCCTCAGGCCCTACCCCTCTACTTCTGCAGTCAGAATTTTTCATCCTCTCTCATATCCCCATAGTGATTTGTTTGTACCTGCATGATAATATTTAACCAGACTGCCTTGTGATATTTATTTTTACCTTTATTTTTTTTTTAAACTTCTTTTAGATGGCTAACAAAAACGACATGGCAATATTTGTCAAAACTCAGTGAACTGCACACTTAAGATGGGCTTATTTTATTACATGCAAGTTATATCTCAATAAAATTGATTTTAAAAGAAAAATACAGTGAACACACAGCAGGATAAAAATTAAACAGATGGGAAAATTGATATAAAGGGAAAATAAGGATGGGAGAATAAAATTAATTCAGGGATAAATTTAGTATTAAAAATGCATGCCTTAAATTTCCATGGGCTAAAAATTTGCCTCTGAGCAAATTTCCCAGCAGCCAAAGGAAGTAAGAGAATTATGACCAGAGAAATAGAGATTTTCCTACTTATGAAACCTGAGCAAAATCTCATGGTCTCTTATGAAGATCACTGTGTGATCTAAAGGACAGGTTTCTTAACAATAGCCCTATGTTAAACCCAATAAGGAGTTTTCAGGGCTGTTTCTTATAACATCTCATAATTCAAGTTCCTGGCAAAACATCAAAGTGCAGTTAAGAGAACAGTTCCATAAGGGACTAAACATTACTTTGCATTAGCAGTTCAAATGCACAACTTTCTAATGGTTTGGCTAGATTAGCAAATAACATTTAAAATATCTATAGAAATAGATGGACTACTGATCATTTAAGAAATCCTTTGCATTAATATGAATTTATCATGAATTTATCTTTTATTAATAGTTGAAAGAGTTTAAGGCTATAGAGTCTGTGGCCAGGTCCTAGAGTGCAGGTGACTTCTGTTACCAATCAATGGGACCTTTGCGTTTGAATATCTGTTGTTAGGTACATACACATTTATGATTTTATGTCTTCTTGCTGAATTGACCCTTTTGTCATTATGTCATGTCTGCCTTTACCCTGATAAATCTTCTTGATCTGAAGTCTGTGTGTGAAATTGATCCAGCTTTCTTTTGGTTAGCGTTTGCATATATGTCTTCATCCTTTTGCTTTTCATTTATCTATGTTTTCATATTAAGAATGGGGTTCTTCAAGATAGTATAGAATTGGGTCTTATTTTTTAAATCCAATCTGAAAACATCTGTCTTTTAACTGGTGTGTTTAGATCATTCACATTCAAAGTGATTATTGATATGATTGGATTAAAACTTACCATCTTGCATCTTGATTTCTATTTGCTCCAATTGTTTTTCGCTTATAATTTCTTCTTCTTTCTCTAGGTTTAATTAGAATTTTTTTGCAGTTCTATATTTATCTCCTCTATTGAATTATTTATATTAGTCCTAGGGCTTGTATTACATGTTTTAAAATAATCTGAGTCTACCTGAAAATAATATACCACTTGAAATGGGAAGACCTTGTAACAGTATATTCCCAACTATTTCTTTCCATCCTTTATGCCACTGTTGTATATATTTTACTTTTACCTATGCTGCAAATATACAAGATGTTTTTACTCTTTGCTTTAGGCAGGTATCTTTTAGGACAATTACAACTTTTAAATAATATTTTCCCTTCTTCATTTTTAAAATTTAGATTCAAGTTTCTGACCTGTATTATATTTCTTCTGCCTGAAGAACTTCTTCCAACGTTTCTTGTAGAGTAGGTCTGCTGGTAGTGAATTCCCTAACTTTTTGTTTGTCTAAGAAAGTATTTCTTCCTCACTTTTGAAAGCTATTTCTGCTGGGTATAGAATTAAAGGGTTGTTTTTTTCCTCCTTTCTTTCAGCACTTTAAAAATAGCACTATGTTGTCCTCTTGCTTAAGTGGTTCTGACAATAAATCTACTGTAAACTCAGCATTGTTGCTTTATAGGTAATGTGTCTTTTTCTGGTTGCTTTCAAGATTTTCTCTTTGAGCTTCTTGAATCTGTTGTGGTTTGGTATTTCACCCTAATTTTGGAAAATTCTTGGTCATTATTTCTTCAGATATTTGTTTTGTCCATTCTCTCTTTTTTCCCCTCTTCTTGGATTCCAAATTTAATGCTGTGTGTTTAATATTGTCTCACAGCTCTCAGATTCTCCAGTGTGTTTCTTTGTTCTTTCTCTTTTTGTTTCAGTTTTGGTAATTTCTATTAATCTGTTTTCAAGTTCACTGATTTATTGATTCTTTTTTCAGCTGTGTCAAGTCTACTGATGAGCCCATTGATAACATTCTTTATCTCTGTTCCTGTGTATTTGATTTCTGGTATTCTTATTAGACTCTTTCTTATAGTTTTCAACTCCCTGAAGAAATTATCTATCTGATCTTCCATATTGTTTGCTTTTTCCATCAGAAATTTTGACACATTAATCATAGTTATTTTAAATTCCTAATCCAATAGCTCCAACATTTGTATCATTTTATGAATCTAGTTCCAACGATTACCTTTTCCCTTCAGGCTATGTTTTTCTTTGCTTTTTTGTGTGCTTTGTAATTTTTTGTGGAAAGCCAGATGTGTTACATAGTGCAGTAGTAATGCAGTAAGTTCATTTTTTTGTGCTTGAAGATAAGCACACCTTTCCCTTTGGTGGACATTTAGTGTGGGAGAATTGATGTTAATCTAGTCAGAAGTTAGGCTGGATTTGAAATTTGTTGTGGTGGTTACTTTTAGTGCACCAAAGACTTCACATTCCTCTAATGATGACTTCTGTTCACAGTGTAAACTAATTTATAAGAGGGTATTTGTCAGTGTCTGTTCTCTGCTTGACTTTTAATCTTCCTATTTGGATTGGTCTCCCTTTGTACTGCTTCTCATAGAAAATCTGCCTTTTTTGGTTCCCCCAGCTGTATTCCAGTGTTATTTTTACTTGATGCTTGCTAGTGTGGAGAAGGTAGGAGTGGGGAGGGGATATGCTAATTAACCTCTGCTGTAGGCAGGCACTGTCAATCTGGGACTCAGTGGTGGCTTCCTCAAATGCTCTTGCCCTTCCTCCAGATGTAATGCTGTGACCAGCATGTATTCCTGCCCCTCCAACAGAAGTAGAGTTTTGTTTCTTTTTTCCTATTCCCTTACCCCAGCTTTAGTGAATTTCCATCAGACTAATGTTTTGTTGTCCTTTCTGCTGAATATTTTTTTCCTTAGAGAAGAGAAGAGAGGTGGAATTTCAGCAGCGGCTGTTGTTCTCCCCTGGCCAGCACCATGAGGAAAGCATTCCTCCTGATCTCCCCTGAAAGCTCTTGGTGGGGTTCCTGGAGGAAAAATCTGCAAAAACAGCCTTATTTTTCACACCCATCTAAGCAGAATTGGACTCCTCATGAAATTTAAGGCTCCCAAACAGTTTTCAGGCCAGAAGAGAGGGTCTCTAACTCAGCATGAAGGGGACAGCTGCATCCCATTTAAACAGGGCTGTGATATTTCTTGGAAAATATCTTTGAAGGCTTGTCTTCACTTTCCCCACCATGCAGTCAAATGCATATTCAAGATCATAAAGTTCTACACAGAGGAACAGTGGATCCCAGGTTTGGAGTTCATAGGACAGTAAAATTAAAACAAAAAAAATAATTGGGAGAATCAATATAGGTTCTTGTCTTTTGATTTTTCAGACCAGAAAACACCTATTTGCCATCACATCATTTCGATAGGAAGGACATTTAATATTCCACACTCCTCCCTCAAAATACAAAGGATATACCCTTGGAATAGTTAGAAATCCTTTACTTAGAACAAATTTAACCCTTTGAAAAACTCAGTGAGGTGAACTTAATTTTTTATCTTTATCATCATAGATCAACAGATGCTTAGTTATAGACCAGCACAAGCCCTCAGCCTAGCACTCACAGGTTTGCTATAGAACTTGACTGCCTTTTCTTTTCTTTTTTTTTTATTAAGTTATCATTGATATACATTCCTATGAAGGTATCACAAGAAAAACAATTTGGTTGCTACATTCACCCACATTATCAAGTCCCCCGCCATGCCCTATTGCAGTCACTGTCCTTCAGTGTAGTGAGATGCGTGGCTGCCTTTTCACGGAGTTCTGTCTTCTGAATCTGTGTTGTGACCTCCTGGAAAGCAGGATCATGTTGCATTCAACTTTGTTTTTCTAACTTGATCCTCAAATGTGACTCATTTAATAGGTATTCAGCTAATAATAATGGTTAATATTAATTATTAAATTAGTTATTAATACTATACTATATTATTATATAAATACATTAATATTATTTATATATGTGTGTATGCATATTGCTAAGAAATGTTATCTGAACTGAACTGACACCCTGGCATGTCCTTCCCAGCATTCCTTAGGTCCTCTCCTGGTGCCTCCCTAAGTCTACATGAAGGATAAGAATTTACTGTCATTACCTTTCATCTAATATTTAGTGAGTGCCCACTCTGAGCAAGAAGTTTCTTTTTAGATGCTATAGGAGATAAAAGGATAAATAAGACAAGAGTATTGTCCTTAAGTGGTTTGTAATTTTTATGTATACAGGTATTTATAATACTAAGCAGAGTATGACCAGTGACCTAATTATGAGTACAGAGTGTTGTGAGAACAGAGGAGAAAGTACTCAGGTGCCCATGTACTCATAAATACTCTAAGTGGCTGCTTTGTTCTGGACATAAGGTAGAGGGAGGAATATAAGCATGGGCTTTGTTTTTAGTGGATGGTAGTAAAGGAGATAAAACTAATACTATCAAAGTGTGAAGAAATAACAGAGGGATGTGGAAAGAGCATGGTAGTCATGAAGCTCAGAGAGGCGAAAGACTACTCCTTTCTGGGGATGGGGGAGTGGCAGATGGCCAGAGAAGTGATTAATGCTGACTTGGGGAAGGCTGGGAAGGTTTCACAGAGAAAGTGTCACTTAAGTTGTCCTTGAGGCTGGGTAGAGCTTGGTTGTATATGAATGTAGAGGAGGGGAATTTGCTATGAGGAAACAGCCTGGGCAAAGTCATAGCAGAAGGGAAGTGCAGGTCAGGAAATAGAAAGTAATAAAGTGAAAATGGAGAGTGGGTGGAGGGAATGAGGACTAGAAGATGATGGGGAGGCTGCCCAGAATCAGTCTGTGGCTGTCACAGAGCAGGTGCTTTGTAGGTATTTGTCACATCATGGATAAGTAAATGACAGCGTCAGACAAGGGTTGTTGTTATTTTGTTTATTTGTTTGGGTAGTTAATGGTGAAGAATTTTGAATAGGCTGATGCTATGATCATATTATGATGGGAGCTCTGTGGAGGACAAAGACCAGGTCAACCATGGGCAGAGACATGAGTTAGGAAACCATGATGATTGTCCTAAATGGCTCCCTGCTCCCAGTCCTGGAAGGTCTGATTCTCTGCCACTGTGAAAAGCCTGGCTGGAATGCTTCCCTCTTTTGAAACATTTTTGGGTCAGTGGGATGTCAGCCGTGCTGTTAAATGCAGAGTGTGTTTAAGCACACACTGGCAGCATCAACACGTATCCTGTTCCTGAGGGGGCACTAAGGTCTCCTAACTGCAGTTTTGCTAAGGTTAGCCTGGATGCTAGGAAGAATCTGGAGAGGTGACACGGAGCATGACTGTCAGCCCTGCAGACTGTAGAAGCCTCTGAAAGTCCTGGGCTTGATAATTCTCGTTCTTGCTTCCTAAAGGAAGGTGGGAAGCAATCTGATGGTCCTCTTTTAGCACTGCTCATCTACTCTGCATTGACAATAAACAATGAAATCACAGGATCTAGATTAAGTAAATCTATTTCCTTTGCATGTGGTACAACACAGTTTGAAAATAAAGAAAAGAAAACAAATCAAAGGCTCTGAAAACAAAATGAATGCAAATTAAGGTCTGGAGAAACCTCAGCATCTGAGCATTCATTTTGCTCCCTGCTCCCCTTTAAATTAAACCAGCACTGTTTTCTGAAGCTCAGATATGAATCACAGCCCCTTCAGGAATGGGTGATTATGACTCTGGCCTAGTTTAAGTAGATGATCCTCCACAAGTGCAGGGAGAGGGGCTCTTCTCCACAGGGCAGGAGTTGCTGAGGCCTCAGCCTCTTGAGGGCAGACTGACTGCCAGATGGGGAATTGCCCAGGGGAGGCTGCCTGGAGCCTGGAAAATGAAAACAGACTCCTGGAGAGTGTGTCTTTCCCTCTGATGAACCCATCACTGGTGCTTTTTAATTTTGTTAATGATCCCCGTTAAAAATTCTTAAATGATACTACAGACAGAGAGAACTGGTTCAGACCCTCACCCCTGGATGTGTGACTGTAGGAAGGGTTACTTAAATTCTCTGAACTGTAGTTTCCACCCCTGTAGTGTGGGGACAGTAACACCCATCACCGGAAGACTTGCATAAGGGTTGTATGAAGTAATGTATGAAATGTGTTTAGCAAAGTGACACATAGTGAGCACTTAACAAAAAGTAGTTCTTCCTAATTATTAATAAAGAATAAATTTCGACTGTCTTAAAGGAGAAGGCAGAGGCTTTAGACTAATTGCAGACCCTTGTTCTGGACACGTGTTCTTTCCTTGGTGACCAGAATTTCCTGCCTGTCCTGAAGCTTTTCCCCCAGAGGTTATTGCAGAAGAGACGCAGAAGGCCTGCTCAGACCTGGGGCTGCCCCATGACAGTCACACCCTGTTACATGTGTGCCCATTCTCTCTCCATTCAGTCCCTGGAGCGAGGAGAGAGAATTGGGTAGTGCATTAAGCCCGTGTAAAGGGTCCTCTGCAATCAGGTCCCACAGATAGGACTTCAGGTACCTACCTCTCACATAGAAAGCACTGACTTTTAAAAAGAGCCAGACATTTTATTTGGCAATGTTGCCTGACCTTCTCCTCTCGGGGATTACCCAGAAGAGCAGTCAGTGAGCAGAGAAGCTACTGTCAGCTAGAGGGGATGTGCCAAGCCCCTGTCTTCAGAACCAGGGCTGAGTGCCTCAGTAAGCATTGCTGGAGTCCAGCTCCAGCTTGTCCAGGAGTCCCTGAAGGATGGACGGCGTCGGTGGCTGAGTAAAATGAATGAGGACACAGACACTAGCAAAAGCTGAGCCTGGCCTGTTTTATTGAAGTTTAGCAAGGTTATATATGTTTTGAGTATGCAGTTTCACAGAGATTAGATCATTTGATTTTTTCAGAAATAATAATTACATAAAGGTCAATCTTTAAAGATTAGATTATTGGCACCTTTAGCAATCACCAATTTTTTGCACTTATGCTTGCTTGGCTTCCTTGGCAGTTTCGAAACAAACATGACTTAATTCTCAAAATGTTTCCTCATGCCTGGTTGGCCTGAGCCCTAGTTGCAGTTTCCTTATTATTGATTCTAAAATAGCCACGGTTACTATTCATCTGATTAACAAGTATAGCTAAGTCTATTTTTCTAGGTCTATAACATTACGTGCAGATTTAAAGAAAAACATCAAAACAGTGTATCATGAAAGCAGTGTAGCAAGACTAAGCTAACCACAATTGCGGGGACTGAAAAATCTGTACTCTTGGTAGGTGCCCAGTTTCACAGAGATGAAAGCGTTGCACCTGAGGTAAGGGGATAATGACCACTGAATCAGAAGGCACAGAGACCTAGTCGGGCCACTTCTCTTCCTAGTGGGGGAAAAACAGAGGCATGTCTGCCTTAGAGTTTCCTTAAATCATTTACAATAATATCTATAACAGTAATCTTTTCTATTGGGAGAGTCTCTGCAAGCATGCCAGGCCCTTTTGCATATAACCATTCATGCTGACTTTCTCTTATTGCTCTTATTATTCCCGGGGACCCAGCAGGTCTGGGAGTCCTTTAGAAATTCCTCACGGGGCCGAGGTGGGTGGCGAGAGGGAACTGGAACTTCCTCAGACAATTCTTATTTATTATAATTTTGATACTTGTTACCAATATCTTCTCTGCATCCCCCTCCTAATATTCTTTAATAACATGTTGAAGTAGTAGGTAAAAGTAGTAAAGATTAAAGTTTCTAATAGCTGATTAAATCTTGATGTAAAAATAAAGATGGAAAGTAAAGTTTAAAGCAGTAAGAAAGCAAGTGTAAACTGTCAGATGCATGCCTACAGGCTAAGTGTTGATTCAAACAAGACAAGGGCAACAACAGCCATGGGCGCAGAAGATTTCTCTAAAAACTAGGGGGATGGGGTTCTGAGCCTCACCTCTGTTGACCCGCTATTGTTCACCTGATGGCCCCCCTGCCACTGTGCCTGTCTTAGGTTGTTCCTCCCTTGAGGAATCTTACCCGTCTCTGGCTAACCAGCCATCTTCCGGGGTCATACAGGGAGATGTACAGTTGGAAAGTGAGATAGAAGCAATGTTCTTTGAAAAGGTTAGCTCTTCTTACTCTTTTGAAGATTTACGCCCCGTGGCTTTTATGCCCAGCAGTTGTCTCGAGGTATCTTTGCCACCTGGAAGAATTAGGGGGATCTTGCCTCTGGCATTTCTCCCAGGGTATATTAAATTTGGTTTTCCAATTTAGATGAAAGTGACCAATAACAACATTTCCAAACACTATAATAATAAGGAGAGATAGCGGGGATGTTCTTTACAGAGGTCTGCATTGCAGTTCCTTCTTTTCCGGGCATCTGGGCAGTGCCATCAGATGGACGGATCAGACTGGCTTCCGACAAAGCATCCCAGACAGTCTGGCCTAATAGCCCTGTTTAGAGTCTGTAAGCTCCAAGGATGGGACATTTGGAGCTGGACTCAACTGCCTCCCTGAGGAAGCTGTTCCTTCTGTATGGAACCCAGAAGGTGAAAGACTTTTACACCTCTGCTTCACAAGGAGAATCCATGGAAGGTCTCTCCCACCTCCGGGACCTGGAGGACTAACCTTTGATACTCATTTCTGCCTCAGTTCCCAGGCTGAGCTGCTCAGATGGCATCAGGGTCGAATTCCTTTTTGATGTCATGAAGTATCTTATCCTTATAACAGCATCTCTTTAAACCCACCTGTTCAGCTTGGTTATATTCTAGGGTCTCACTTTTGGATTTTCATTTCCAAAATCTCCTTGGAAATTATCTAGTCATTAAACAAAAACGAGGGGACATTTTGCTGTTTTGTTTGCAGAAACAAAACATTTGAATAAGAGGACAAGCAACCAAGCAATTTGGCAGTAGGTTCTGAACTTCAGTCTCACTAAAAAGTTTATTTTATTTTGAGGAACAGGACGCTGAATCCTGGGTTTCATCTGCTGTTCTGCACAGGTGGCCACACACAGATGATATTTAATTTTCTATAGTTGAAGGTCGAGGCTTGTTCTCTGTCTTGCTCTTCCAGCTCTGTCTTGGCCCCTTGCTTTAATTTCCCCCAGTTCAGTCTCCACCCCCTGGCTTTGCTGTTCCCTTCTCTCCTTAGACTTTCTTCCCTGGCTTTCTGTAGTATGCAGTTTATTTCTCTCATCGCTGCTTCCACCTCTGCCTTCTCTCTTTTTTTTCTGTGTTTCTATCTTTCCGGTTTGCTTAGTATCCTCTTCTAATTTTTCTCACCCACCCTGCCGAGCAGCCCAGTTCCTTGGCAGAAGCATGCCTTTGTTTCTGGGGCCCCTTCCCTGGATCAGATGGCCTCCTGAAGCCGCCCTTGTTTCTCCAGAGAAGCAGGCATGACATGCATTGTTCACTTTTGTTTCTTGCACAGGAGAGAAGAAATTTGCCAAACACAGCAGCTCCTCTTTTCTTCCTTGCCCTCCAGCCACCAGCAAACTTAGCAGAGCTCAGAACACCCCTGAGTTTCACGCCTTTTAAACGTCTTGGATTTAGTTTCGGGAAGTTTCTCTCATGCCCCCAGGTGGCTAAAAGTATCAGTCAAAATCTCTCTCTCTCTTTCTCTCTCCCCCTGTGCTTTTTTCTGAAGAAGACACGGGAAAACACATCCTGAAATATTCATCCAGGCAGTTTGCTCTTCCTAAGTAAAAACACTTCCTAGGCAGTGCAGTCAAGTGTCATGCCTCACTCACTCATTCTTTGATTTAAAGGTGTTTGCCAAGCACCCATGAGCGGGCACTGCATGGGGCTCTGGGGACACAGTGGAGCCTGGGTTCCGCAGAACTGTCCAGCCTGCCTGCTGGCAGAGGAGATGGAAGTTCAGGCAGGGATTTGAGCCCACCGGCGTCCCATTATTCTGATTTTCCTGCCAGTACTAGAAATGCAAGAGGCAGCACCTATTTCTCTGGGGATTTTCTTCCATTCCCCTGGAATTAACAAGTCCCTACCACTCCTTGCCCTCAACTGTACCTCTTTCTCTTCCTCATTCTCTCCCCAGCACACTTGGTAGCTCGAGCCACCAAAGACTGACCAGGCTCCAGCACTTCATGGAGTTTTTTTCAGGCTTCTTTCCAAGGAAGGGTGAGGTGGAGAAGGGACAGGGAGGGAAGCTTGCAATGACTGAGTTTCCGTGCCAGGCCGATACTGTACCTGATGGTTTTGCAAATTCATTTCATTTAACCTTATTCTCAGCATACCTGTAAGATAGATAACATCATTCCCATGCTAATGAAGAAGAAACGGAAGCTCAGGAAAGGTTAGACAAATTGTCCAGCAGCAGACATTTAGTACATCACAGAACTGCACCTGGAGCCCAGGTCTGTCCAAATCCTAAAATCAGCTTCTTGCCACTACAGCTTCTGGGTATATGTGCACACCTTTGTGTTGAGATGTGCTGGGAGAGGATAAACTGAACAGTACAAATCCTCCCAGTTTATTTTTCTCCTATCCTGAGTCCTGGATCTGAAGAGGGACTGGCCACTCTTATGGTCGGGGTGCCAGCTGTGTGTGTTGGACAGACATGGCAGTGAGGAAATGAGGTCTCTGGCTGTCTCCTCAGAGAGACTTCTGTCCTCTTTCACATGGCCTGGTGGGCTCCAGGGCCAGACTGCCCAAGTTCTAATCCCAGCTTTTCTGTTGACAAGCTCTGTTGCTTTGGGCAAGTTACTTAAACTGTCTGTGCTTTAGTTCCCCCTTCTGCAAAGGGGATAATAAGAAGAATCCTGTCTTCATTCAAATAGTAGGCAAGTTCATAAAGACAGGGAGCAGAACGGCGGGTGCTGGGGCTGGGGGAGAAGGGAGTGCGGAGGTAGTGTTTAATGGGGACAGAGTTTGGTTGGGCATGAGGAAGAAGGCCTCAGCGTGGTGGTGATGGTCGTACAACAACGTGAATGTACGTAGTGCCGCAGACCTGTACACTTAACAGCGCTTATGATGATAAGTTTTATGTTACGTATATTTTACCACAATAATAAAAAAGAGTACCCTCCTCAAAGGATTTAGGGGATATGTGAGTGCGATAATGTATGGTGAGGACTTAGAACAAAGCCCCTAGTAAATGCTCCATAAACAGGAGCTCTTCTGTGCTCCAGCCCTTTCCCAGGAAGGTCCTCAAAGCCTGGGGCAGAGCTTTCTAGTGCACACCTGTCCCTTGGCTCAGGGTGGCCGGGAAGGGGCCCTCAGCCGGAGGTCGGAGCAGTCCCCGTGCACAGTTCGGCAGCTGTCAGGACAGGGGCTGGTGACTGTGCATTCTAGTGGAAGAGCTCTCGCTGCCCATGTCCGGCATCAAGGTTATAAATATAAATGGAACACTGCTTGCTAAACTGCCCCATTTTTCACAGACTCACTCCATGAGATGCTGGCTCTGACTAATGGCTGAATTTGGTGGTTAAGGTAGAACAAAAGACTAATGAACCCAATGAGGAAAACATCCAATTAAATGGCATCACCACAGTTTGTCTGTGAAAGGAATGGTGTTCTAATGTTTTCGCTGGCTTTGCGCACATGTATGGAGCGTCAACAGGGAGAGGGAGCGTGGGAAGCACTCAGAGCTCAGACCAGACCAGAGAGCAGCAAGCGGCGGTTATGGAGAGGCAGGCGCACGCCGAGGACACGCCGTGTCATGCCCGCTCCGTTGACAGGAGTTCCGTCAGACTTCCTGCCTGTGATCCTCCCCAAACGCCTCAATTCAATTCAGATCAATAATGTTTATTGTAAGGTGTCAGAGCCCAGAATCTGCAGGCAGCCCAGCCCGGGGCAGGGAGCCGTCGGGAGAAAAGAGTCCCATCCTGTCCCTGCCTCCAAGGACCCTTTAGAGTTCACTGCAGCGCGGTGCTGCCCCAGTTCGGAACCCAGAGGGCCCGGCCGCTCTGCACAACGGCTCTCCAAGGCCTTTCAGCTCAGGTCTCTAAGGCTTACTTACCATCTATTCTAACACTGACCGAATTCTCTATGGTGAAAGAGCAGGTTTTTATTTTGCTTTGTTTTTAATTTCCCATCCATTGGGGTAGATACTTTTATAAAATACTATTAAAACAAATTACTAAATTCATTAAAAATAAATGAAGAAATAGTTTAGAAAAATGAAATAAGAAACAAAGAGGTACAAAATACAAGGCTATTTTTGAAAAATTCTTTTATCTGGCAGACAGGAACTTACCTACTCAAACCGCTACAAAAGTTTCTGGAAGCTTTCCTTTCTATTTCTATGCTTTTTGTGCGACAGACTAGGAACTGAATGGCTATGCCCGACCCTGGTGGGAGGACCCCTTCTGAGTGGGACTGCTGTAGGTCACTGGTCTCCAGAATGATGTGCCAGGACAGTCCCTGGGATACAGGAAGAAGATATTGGCACTTGTTTATATTTTGATTGCATCCTCTTTTAATTTTTACTTTTCTGTATATTTTTAATGGACACAGCACAAGCGTAAAATAAGACATATAATTTATGAGTAAATAAATGGTGTAATTATGCTCAGAATCTTTTTTACTGAGAAAGTTATGTGATCAAAAACATTTGAAGTCTGCTGCCCGACTCCTCATGTCAAAGTTATCTGTATCCCTCTCTGGGGCTTCTCTTATCTTGCATCGAGTGCCTATTGTTTAAGATTTCCTATATAGATATCCTAAAAGTAATAAATTCTTTGAGGGTGGAAACTATACCTTATTTATGTTTATTTAGTAAGCTGAGAAAAGCATGAATGTGGTGCCAGGTCATGTGCTAAGATTTGGGAATGTCCATGAACAAGCTCTGGAGGTGGATGGTGGTGAGAGCTGCACACACACACAGCAATATGAAGGTACTTAGTGCCAGTGGGCCACTTAACAATGGTTAAAATGGCAAATCTTATGTTATGTATATTTTACCACAGTTTTAAATAAAGGCATAGAGTTACAAATGACACGGCGCATTCAGAGCATGGCATTTTCTGCATTCACTGTGGCTGCACCAAAGGTTGTGAGGAGAGGCAAGTGGAGCTCACAGTCCTCCTGGCTTCAGATGTAACAGTATTCCTCCATGCTGCCCCCTTTCCTGCTGCGCACTCCCTTTCCTCCCCACCGGACCGCCAGGTTTTATATTATCCTCATCTCTTTGTAGCCATTTCACCTCCACCCATAACCCCTCCCTGAGGTCGGCACCTGCCCCTCCACCTTTCCAGAACGGCTCACAGTGGCCTCTCTGGTGCTAAGTCCCACTAAGGACGCAGTCCTGACACGACAGACCACGTGCTTCTTTGTGGAAGCTCACCTCTGCTTCCAGTCCTTTGGCTTCGCTCTCCTGGCTCTCCTCCTACCTTCTGTTTCCACCTGGGGCTCCTTTTCAGGCTTCTCTTGCTCCCCTTATCTGTTCAGAGGCTCTGCCCCCAGGGTTCCTTCTTGGGTTCTCATCTCTTGTTTCATAGCCTCCGCTTGCTCTCATTCTCTCTATTCCAGATCTCTCATCTGAGCATAATACCCGGATAGATCTGCCTCATTACTGCCCTACGAGCTCACACTTACTGTATCCATGGGACCACCATCGATTTCTGTGTCCTCATCACACTCCTCCCCTCTGTCACTTCTGACATCTCTTCGGTTAACATCTGTTCAGTTCTACCTCCTTTCCGTGTTTCAGGTGCATTTCCCTTCAATAATAATAATACTTTTTTATAAGACTGTGGTTTTTGAACATTGTGTGCTCTTTGAAGGCAAGGGCTTATTCTTCTGGGAACTGCAAGCTAGCAGAGTGCTTAGCTTGCTGCAAATACTAAAATGAATGAGTAATAGTGGTAATGATAATGAAAGTATCTAATGCTATATGGTGCCTAATATGTGCCAGGCACTGCTCTAAGCACCTCACACATACTAACTCACTTAATTCCAACAACTACCCTATGAGGTAGATACTGTTTTTCCTTTTACTGATGAAAAACTGAGGCACAGAGAGGTTAAGTGACTTGCCCAGCATCCTCACCTTATAGAAGTTCAATATTGAATGAGTGAATGAAAACATGAGTGGGAGAATAAATGTGTGAGGCCAGAAAGATGGGCTAGGCTCTATACTGATAATGTGTGCCTGTGTTTAGTTGACGAATTTGGAGCCATCTCTTGGGTTCCTTTCTAAGGAGGCACTAATTGTTTTGGCAATTGTAGTTTGAAACGGAGGGTAGTGGTGCATCAGAGAAAATGAAAATCTGATATATGTGACCAAAAGAAACAAGGGGATGAAACATTGTTGATGGAGAGGGAAGGGAAGTTGGCTGGTCCAGCGTGTTATTTCAGTTGGAGATGTGAGTCAGGAGTGGTTTATCTGTAGTCTGTGCCTGCAGAGGAATATTGGCATCCTGCCTCGTTCAGCCTTTGCTACACAACATCGTGACCAGCGTCCCCCAGGGAGCTGCATACCTGGGATTTATATAGCACAATGTCCTGGACATCTCTCAGGGGCCGCTGGCCACCTGTCTTTGTCTCTTATTTTATAAACCCGTTCTTGATACCCTTCTCTCCTCCATGACATTAGGGCCTGGGTACCTCAAATTATTGGTTGCACATTTCCTAATCTAGAAAAATGCCTGCACCCGTTTGCTGTCTTCCTCGATTCCTAATACTCCCTGAGCTGTTTCTCTGTTTCACAGGGCTCTGGGCTACAGTTCTGTGCTTCTACCCCCACCCCTAAGAGAGAAAAGCAGTGGAAAGGGTCTTTCTCCCTCCCTCGCTGCCCACAACCAGACATGAAACCACCTCTACTTTTCCTGCTGCTCCTATTTTCTTCCTTTCTCCCAGCTAAAAATAAACACATGAATAAACTGCCCACTTGGATTCACAGACTGTCAGAACTATAAGGAATCTTCAAGACTTGCTGCTTTTAAATATCAACAAATGACTTCTAAACAATGGTGTGGATCCTGTGCATGGGGCATGGTTTCGACATGAACCCTTGTCAGGGTCTTGAGGCCATGGGAATGGAAATCATTCTCCCCTTGTCCAGATTTCTCCCTGCAGCTTTTCCTTATATAGAACAAAATTATACTGCAAATTAATTGTAACACTTTCTGGTGATTTCTTCTTTTATTTTTCTATTTAGAAAAATATTTAAAATCCCATTTCATTTCCTCTCTGCTAGTTTCCTTCTCAAGCATATGTCTTGTCTTAGAAAAATGAAGGGCTGTGTATATTTTTCTCTCTTCCTTTCTAGAGGTTATATGCAAAGGAAGGAAAAACCCCAGTGTCTGCTTTTCCTGCAGGTTGTGCCCTGTGTGCTCCACTGAGGAAAATAGCTTTGGGGGCATCATTGAAATATGGTATTATTTGTAAATATCTGTTTACACACCCATTTTACCCAATGCATTATAACCTCTTGGAAGGCAGGGACTCTGTTATACTCCCTTTTGGGTTGCCAGTACATAGCCCAGTGTCTTGCACATAGTATATGTTCAATAAATGATCACAGATTAATGACTGAGTTATCCATCTGGCCACTCACTTAGGTTTTATTCTCCCCCGTAGAGAACAGTACTTAGAGGAAATGGTTGAACGTTAATGGAAAGACGCACATGATAGCAGGAGGAAGAAGGTTGTTTTTATGCACAGGGAACAAGCCAGACAAAGGCTTGGAGCCTGAGACTAAAATTACTAGGTTGCCCATCAGGAAATTAAACAGCCTATCCATTCATTAGAGAAAGAACAAATGACAGCCTTGTGCATTACTAGACTGTTAATAAGCAAGAGCCAGACTTGCTCTTATGGAAAGCCAGACTCTGAGTGTCATGTTACCCAGCCCTCTCAAGCCACCCATTCTTAAAGTCTTGCTGTTCAAAATTATGAAGATTATACAGAGTACTGGGGCTGGAATAAAGGGTTATAATCCCTCCTTTATAACTGTCTCTGTCCTCTTATTTCTCAGACTACTGAGAAAGTTTATATTTGCTCAGATGATCTCATGCAGAGATCAGCTGGCCATGTCTCCCCTTACCCCAAAATAGAGGCATTGTTATGGTGGGGTGGTGGGAACCTCATAATAAACTCACTGACCTCTTCAAATTGGAGGCCTGCCTTTTAGAAGTCAATCCAATCCACTGCCATGCTGAAATTGGTCTAAATCTTCTTGAGAGAATACATGTTCAAAGTGAAGGTGGAGTGAAGAAAAGGCCTAACACATTTTTGAGTGTCTGTTGGGTACCCCAGTCTCTACTTGATGCTTTTATATCTCATCTGTTCCTTAGAACAGCCCTGGGATAGAGGTATGATCCCTTTTTTCACAGATAATAAAGCTAAGGTTCAGAGAAATGAAATAGTCTTGCTTGAGGCCACAGAGTTAAGTAATGGAGCCAGAATCAGCTACATGTCAAATATAGGTAATCCTGTGGTCCTTCCAACATACCATACACACAGTAGCTGTTACAAAAATATCTGAGGCCAACAAATAACCCAACTTTAAAAATGAGCCAAGTTTTTGAATAGACATTCAAATGTGAGATAAGCATATGAAAAGATGTTCAACATTATTAGCCATTGGGGAAATGCAAAGCAAAACCACCATAGTATACCATTTTATGCCCACTAGGATGGCTGTAAAAAAAAGGACATCTGACATGCACAGTGTTGTTGAAGACATGGAGAAATTGAAACACTTGTCCATTGCTGGTGAGTGTAAACTAGTAAAGCTACCTTAGAAAACAGTCTGTCAATTCTTCAAAAAGTTAAGCATAGAGTTACCATATGATCCAACAATACCAATCCTAGGGATATGCCCAAGGGAATTAAAAACCTATGTCCACACAAAAACTTGTACATGCATATTTATTGCAGCATTATTCATAACAGACAAAAGGTGGAAACAATCCCAAATGTCTACAAACTGATAAATGCATAAATAAATTGTGGTATATCCATACAATGGAATATTATTCAGCCATAGAAGAAGTGAAGTACTAATACATGTTCCAACATGAATGAACCTGGAAAACATTGTGCTAAGTAAAAGAAGCCAGTCACAAAGGCCACATATCATATGATCTATTTATATGAATGTCCAGAATGGTCAAATCCACAAAGACAGAAAGTAGGTTGTTGGTTGTCAGGGGTTGGAGGGCAGGAGGAATGGTAAAAGACTGCTAAGAAGTATGAGATTTATTTTCCGGGTGATGAAAGTGTTCTAGAATTAGATAGTGATGAGGGGTACATGACTCTAAATACACTAAAACCACTGAATTGTGCATTTTTAAATTAAGGCTGAATTTTGTGATAAGTAAATTATATCTCCATAAGGCTGTTATTAAAAAATATGTCTGAAGTAAGAGGGATGGCTTATGTGAGTGACAGGGAACCATACTTAGGAAAAACCCTAACCCACTGGGCACATGCTACCAAGATTTAGTTAGGATTTAACATAATATGATCAACAGAATGCTTGCTGGGAGTGTCTGTACATGACAGGCTTAGAAATGAGGTTCTTGACAAATAGCGACAAAAGAGAAAGAATGCCTCTTTTGGTTCTGGTGTGGGAAACATCACCCAATACAAGTAATATTAATGTATCTTACAGAGATTAAGGTGCTAGGAATGTACAGTCAATAGGAAACACAGACCTTCATCTATATCATAATAGAATAATAGGTAATCTTAGTGCTAGGATCCACTACTGCCACTTTGATTTGCTCATTCATGAGGAAATATTTATCAAGCACCTAGAGTGTGTCAAGAAATGGTGTTAGAATTTATTACATTTTTTCCCACACAGACACCTTATAATGTATTAGTCTCCCCATTTTACAGATGAGAAAACCGAGGCTCATAGACATTTAAAAACTGCCCAGTCACACAGCTAATAAAGACAGAATTTGTGCCAGAATGTGTCTGACTCTAGAGCTGAGGGTCAGAGGGTTGGACTGGAGATCTGAGAATAGGCAGAGGCAGGCTGTTTGCAGGCAATGTGAGAGTGACCAGGACAAGTCCCCTGGTGGCGTGAGTGATGTCCAGCCGGACCCTGGAGTCAGAGGGTCAGAGGCCAGGGTTTGAATCTAACCTCTGCCATCTAATGGGGGTGTTGTGCAGATCTGTTAAGTTATGAAGCAAAAGTGCTCACAACAGGGCTTGGCACAAAGTGAACACTCGATGTGCAGGGCATTTATTATTCCTGTCTCTTTGGCATACATGCAAGGGGCATGGCTCTGAGGTTGGGGACTGTCACTGAAAGGGCAGAAAAGTCTCTTTTAGATTTACAGGTAAAACAATGGCTATCTCTGGGGACTGGGATTGGGAGAGGGGGAGGGCAAAGAAGGAGGAAGGATATTTCATTCTCCCTTACTTTTACGTTTGAAATACTTTACAATCATGCATTACTTTTTAAAATAAAAGAAAATACAGCTGATGATAATGCTTCCACCCATGCAAGAACACTTGTACTTGAGGGAAAAACCAAGCCAAATGGAGAGCACCTGGGTAGAATTCTCAGGAAATCCAAAAAGTCAGTCTTCTATATGCAATCCACAGCCCAGAGTCTTTGCTGTGAGGGGCACAGCGCCAATTTTACAGATTCACTTACCTTGCTCCTTCAGCCTGTTTTCCATTATGGGCAAATTTGCTGTAATTTGATCTTGACAGATGACCTGACAGGTGCTTCTAGACCCCAGCTCTGCAGGGGCACCTCTCAGATTCCTCTTTGCTCAGTACCCTCTGGATGGGTGACACTCGCAGCAGTCTACAAGCAGGGCCTTCCCCTAGGAGATTCTACTGTGGTGGGGGCTTGTGGATGTGGGAGTCTGAGGATTTCAGTCATAGGTGTGACCTGGGGCTGAGGCGAGGAAGGAAGAGGAAGAGGTGAGCAGTCAGTATCCTTCAGGATGTGCAAAGGCAAGTATCGCCCCCATCTCACCCTGGGGAGTGAATCTTGGCTGTGCACCTTCCATCTCCCAGCCTCCAGTTTTCCACGCCAGCTCCACAACACTGTTTTTCCTTGGTTGAGATTTAGCTTTCTCATCTAGGAAATAGGTTTCTTTCCTTTGTTCCACGGGGTTTTGAGAAATCAAGTTAGCTTCAGCCCGAAACATATCACATAGGCTTCTGGAGGCAAGTCAAAATGGTGGAGAAATAAGGACAGGAAATAGGGGAGTGGTTCATCACCAGGTTTGGAGGAATCCAATGTGAAGGCACAGAACTCGCATTCTGACTCAACAGCCCACCAGAAAAGAGTCCAAAGCTAGCAACACTTCAGTGTTTTACACTTACCTTTATATAAGGACAGGATATGCTTGGGGCAGACAATAGGGTCGCAAGAAGAAAGCTGCTAGAATGTTGTGAGCAAAAGCACCCATGATGCTATAGGTCTCTCAACACAAACGATAACTAGAAAATGTTTATATCTAGGTGCAAGTTCCCAGAGCAATTGCCTTCCAGTGTTTCCTGCCTGTAACCATGCCTGTATCCCACCTCTATCGGACACTGTCTCACACAGCTCTCCCTTTCCCTCCAATTGCTGAGGCAGAGCTGCTGCCTCTCAGGAATCCCTTACACATGACACAGATGCCCTCTGTCCTGTTCTCCTGTGCTGGGGAGAAGATTTGCCCAAGGTCAGCGTGGCCTCACCCGGAGGAAGGACAGAGTTCAGAGCTCACATGGCTCAAAAGGTAAATGATCCAGGAAATTAAGAGACAGAGACAATTGACACCTGCTTTTCTGGGCCTTTCTTCTGTTCTCATCCAGCAGCCAGACAGTACAAGATGGGCTGACATGTCATTCCAGCTGACAAACAAATCTGGTGGTTTATATACCACTGTGTTTTCTTCTTTTGTCTATATGCTAGGTGGGTGATGGAGAAAGGAGGGGATTTCTATTTCCTGAGAGTTCTGCCTCTGCTTATGGAAAGGTTCCTAATAGCAGCACTACATATGTGTTATAAAGAAGTTCTAATTTATTAACATAATCTGTCAGTAAGTGTGACACTGGGCACTGGGGAGACTTGAAGGGACCTGGGATATGCCCTACCTTCCACTTCCAAAAGGAGGGGACATTTTTGGAAATGTGGTAGAATTATTAAAATTACATAATAAAATCAACGGGGTGATGAAATCAGTTTCCTAGCTCTGTAATTGGTATTCAAATCATACCTTTTTAAAAGAAAAATCAAGATAGAAAATTCTGTAAGTATATTTGAACAACTCAACAAACAATAATACTTGAATTGTTCCATCTCTGTCCAGCTGTTTTTCGCGTCACACAACTTCATTCAAATTAACTTGCATACGGGGCATTACGATTAGCAGGCGTAATGTTGGGGGGGCACGGGGAGGGCTGTACAACTCAGAGAAGGCAAGTAGCGATTCTATAGCATCTCACTACGCTGATGGACAGTGACTGTAATGGGGTTGGTGGGGGGGAACTGATGAAGGGGTAGTTTAATAACCATAATATTGCACATGTAATTGTAGATTAATGATAATAAAATAAATTATATATAAAAAAACAAATTAACTTGCATAGTTTGTGTTACAAGGCAAACACATTCCTCCTCTCCTTAGGTCATGGACTGACCTGCCACTCTATATGCAAGTAATTCGAGTTCCACCCCTCTGTTCCCAACCCTTAAGTATTTTATTAATGCTGTAACAGTAAATCTCGTTTTGATTATGTGATACTTCCCTTCAGGAAGAAGGGATTGGTCCCTTTTAAAGAGAAGTCAAATGATAAAATGGAAGGAGTCGGAAAATCTTCTAATGGGAAAAGACCTCCCAGATCACTTGATCTAACCCTCTTATTTTATAATTGAGGAAACTGAGGACAGAGAGACTAAGTCATTTGCCCACAGTTACATAGAGCTAGTGGCAGAGACCCCAGAGGCCACATCTCCTGACTTCCCTTCCCCATATCATCAGGTGCTGCTATATTTGGGTCATTCATGCAGAATTAGGAGCACTTTCACAGGGAGCCTACACCAGCTTTTGAGTGTGCCCTGTCCCTTTCAACTTGGTGTCATCCAGAAAGGAGAAGAGGATGTGAGAAGGAAGAAAAAGCGGAAAGCTGCATACTTGTGGCATACTGGAAGATTCCAGAAACATTTTAGACCCAGTGTTGTTTAGGTAACTGAAGTTGTGAGACCAAGGGATGAGGGGGCAGGTCTCCCCAACAGTTCTCTCTTGTGGCTGCCACTGCCCTTCCACCTTGGCTTGCCCTCTAGTTCTCTGGTCTTAGTCTGGACTCTCAGTGGAAGATGTTGCAGAATGCGTTTGCAACGTCTTCACCTCTGCACCTTTGTTCGAGCCTTCCCTCTTTCCTCCCCACCCTTCAAGCCTAGCTGAGAAAATCATGTTCTTTGTGAGGACTCCCCTGTAATGTTCTGAATCTGACGTCCCTCCTCCCTGAGCCACCCAAGCACTTAGCCGTAGCACCTAGTTTTGCCACAGATTATTTTAGTACATCTTTTCTACTCTTCACCACCCCATAGCTGTCCCATGTCATCAACTATAAGCTTTTTGAGGTCAAGAGTACATCTTTCTCATTTTTATACTTCCCATAGCACATGGCACAGACCCAGACCACTGTGGGCAGTACAACTGAATAGAATATTGGCTATGCATTGTAACCCTAGACCTGATTCTGTTAGTGAAAAGTTGTTTGGGTTTTAGAGGCTCATTTTCTGACCTCTACAGTTTAATCTAGAAAACTCCATCTTCCACTCTCATAAATAGCCCCTGGCAGCCTGAAAGAGTTTTAGCACCCTCCAAAGGTGAACATTTCTCACTTCCTTGCTAGTTAACTGTGCTTATTTATATGCTGTGAACACAGATAATCATAACCAGTCAGCTCAGGCCCCTGGTTTATCCAGCTGGTCTTGCATCTGGCACGGAGATGGCAGGGTCAGTGGTCTAAGAGTCAGGTCTGAGCACAAGTGCAAACGAAAGATTTGAGATCCAGGACAGATGCCCAGGATCCTGCTGCCACATTTTTGCAGTCAGTTTAGCAGGTACATGCTGATCTACACAGCTGGCTGAGCAGTGTCCTGGCTCCCTGGGGCATTCCCTAGTATTGCTGATTGGAAAGCCTTCGGGGCCGAGCTGCTTAGATGCACCGACCAGGCTGGCTGCTCACCGGAAGTGGCTTTAAGAATCTGGGGTGCTGACTAATGGGGACTAGGGCAGCATAATGGTTAAGAACAAAGAGGGTTTGGTCAGAACTAGAGTCCTGGCTCCACCACTACTAACGGAATGACATAGATATTTAATCTCTTTAAGGCTCATTTTTAAGAAGTCTGTAAAATGGCATTGTTTTGAGAATTATATGGAATTGTGCATCAGTAGTGTCACACACATAGTAAATGCTGAGTACAAGCCAGCTGGTGGGAGTTGTCTACTCCCATGTGCTTAGTAATAGATGCTCAGCCTCTCTGGCAGCAGTTCTCCACTGGCTCGGCTTTTAAGCAGGAAGTGCCGTGTTCAGAAGACCAGGCTGAACTTCTCTACCCCCAGGAGCTCTGAGATTTCCAAAAGCAAGATTTAAGAGGTAGAGAGAATAACACACAACTCTGGATGTCAAAAACCTTTCCTCAGGTGTCTGAGGCTGGGAGAAGGACAGTAGATCTGTGTCTACAGCAGGGACTCTATGGGTTGGAACAACAGCACAATCTATTCAGACCCAGAAACATGCCGTGAGCAGCCCCTGGGCTGGGACCTGGCTAGAGAGTTAGCCACTAAGGTCCGTGGAAGAGAGCATGCTGCAGGAGCCCACGCCAGGGCTGCATTTCTGATCTTGGCCTCCTTGGCATGTCTCCCAACCAACCTGTGTGATTAATTCCTTCATTCAACAAAAATTTATTAAGCGTCTGCTCTGTGTCAGGCACTAAACTCATGGAGTTTTCACCCAAGGTGGGGAGACAGGTGTCAATCATCTGCTACAGGAATAACAATGTAGCACTGGTTCTCAAGCCTTAGTGTGCCTCAAAACCCCCAAAAGATTGGTTAAAACACAGATTGGGGGCCCACCCTCCATTTAGATTCAGTGGGTCTGGAGTGGGGCCCAGTCACGTGTATGCTCGTAGCCCAGTGAGTTTCTGCGTGATGGTGCTAGTCTACAAACCACACTCAGAGAACCACTAATACATAATAACAAACTGTGATAGGTTCTCTGGAGGAAAAATATAGGGGGTTCTAGGAAAGTATGTCAGAAGGTCCTAACTCAGGTTAGAAGAATCACAGAAGTCTTCTCAGAGGATTGGCATTCAAACTGTCATCTGAAGGTGGCAGGTAGGCAAGAGTAGGGGGAAGAATGTGGAGGCCCCGAGGAGGAGGAAGCGTGGTGAGTTGGAGGAAGGAGGCCAGTGTGTCTGGAGCACCATGGGCAGGGGGAGAGCTGCTCAGGCAAAGTCGAAGGGGCAGGGCTTGGATGGATCACCAGGGCCCCTGTGACGAGCAGGAGGGTTGTGGGTTGTGGGCTAAGTATAGTGAGAAGTCTTTGCTGAGCAGACAAATGACATGTCCTGATGTATAGTTTTAAGATTTAACTCACTGCCACTGTGTGAAGGATGGGTTGGAGAGAAACAAAAATGGTAGTGGGAGAGTGGTTAGAAAGCTTTTACAGGAGTCCAGGCCGGAAAATGGTGGCTTGGACGTAGTCGGTACCTGTAGAGATTGAGGGAAGTAAGTAAATCTGGGCTATTGTTTGGAGGTGAAATTGATAGGAGTTGATGATGGGTTGGATGTGGGAAAGAGAGAGGAAGGAGAAATTTAAGGCCAGTTACAGGTAAGTAGTAAGTAGGATGAAACTATAGCAGCAGGGTAGGTCTGATGGTCTTCCTGAGAAGGCAGTGAGAACTTCACGCCCACATGCGCTGGCAGTCTTTAGTTAACTGCACCCCTCATCCTTCCTCCCCCTTCCGCTCTCATCTCTTTGTCTTCCAACCAATCTATACCAATCTCTCACTTCTTTGGACTACTTGCTATGGCAATAGGCTCTCTGAAGATGAGCACAAGGTTCTGGCAAGTTTGACCTTTGGGCTTGGGTTTCCAATTTAACACACATGGTGTGGAGAAAGGATTGTCCACATATACAAACCTGTATGCCGTTCACACTTTATCAAACTCTTAAAACATTCACCAGAGAAAGCTTAACATTGTCATCCTTATTCCACTGGGGCAACCCTGAACCGTGGAGCAAAATGCCTTGCTCTCTACCAGAGAGGTAATGAAGCCACTCCCAGAGTTGGGGCTGGGGCTTCCTAGCTCCCAGGTGTCTCACCAGGGCCTCTCGCTGAAGCAAATTTTAGTAGGTCATGCAGTGTAATTAGGGGCAGGAACTGGATGTTCCCAGCAGGAGGTTTGACTATCAGTGAGTCAAAGTGGGGGTTCCATGGCAATGATAATACCATCTCTTTTTGGAGACTAGCAACCCAGCAGTACAGGGTGAGTCAACTGCTGCTTTGAAAACCTGTTGTATTTCTTCACTTTCATGTCTCAGATTGGAAAAATCTGTGATGACTTGGCCCAGGGCATTGGATGGTGTTTCAGATGGTTTTCCACATGGTGGATGTGGTCTTAGGATAAAAGCCATGAAGCAGCGTGTCACAGTGTGTCTTTCCCCTTGTCCCCTCCACCATCCCCGAGAATGATGGACACTAAGGCGCCAATGGAGTGAGATTTTCTACTAGTTCGGAAGTCTTTCTCAGGTTATTACGAAATTTTCCAACTTTACTGATTTTGAAAAATACCAAGCAGAGAAGGATGAATGGAAAAGATCGTACCGACTGTTCCTGAAAGATCTGAGAACCTTTGCACTGGTTCATCTGTCTCTTTAGGAGGTTGTGTTCAGAAAAAGGTGGCCAGGGCCGCCTCCCTAAGTCCCTTCCTCATCAGGTCAGATTGCATGCCCACACCATGGAGGCACCCTTATGCTCCGTCATAGGATGAGTCAGAGAATTCTTGAATCACAGAATATCAGAACTGGAAAGTGCTTCTTCAGTCAGAGAGGGGTGAGCACAGAGCTGCCTGGGACATTAAGACTTCATTCAGGTGAGGCCTCCCAGAGTGCAGGACCTTGGTGTGTGACTGGGCTCCTAAGACCAGCCATTAGTTTTATAGGTCCAGGTTTCACAAACTGACTCATGATAACCAGGCTTGCAATAAATTGACAGATAAACTCAAATGTCTCTATATACATTTTACTGTGGGGGATATTCTATTTCAGTGAATAGAATTCTCACATCTCTTATCTGGTGTCAGAGTTTTTGAGAGATAGCCTTGGTCATCAGAAGCTTACTTAGCAATCAGAGATTCCAAGTAAAAGGAAGTGGATGACCTTGAGGGATCCTTTTTCTGGGACAGAAACCTCTGCTGAACTACCCCTGCCCAGCAACAGACACTTTTTTGAGTTAGAGCAGAAGGTTCACGTGCTTCTGAGCTAGCTGTTCTCTTCCCAGGGCAGCCTTGGAAAAGGATAATACTGATGGGTTCTGCTCCTTTGGGCTTATGGGGTCCACTCAGACCATATCCCTGTTGGTAACACATTACATTTCACTGGGTTTCAGTTATCTTGATGCTAATATCATTTGCAATTATGTCCACTCAAATCACATCCTGGTCACCTAGTCTCCTGCTTTATTGATGTTCTCTTTGAATGGGTTGATTGTTAATAGGTAGCCAATTTCTTTCCAAGGGTACCCAATTTCTATATTTTTATAGAGAGCCCACTAGAGCCTCTTCCAGGGCTATAGAAGGCCCAGCAGCTCTCCCAGGCCAACACTGTAGAACACGAATTCACAGTGCCCATATCCCAGCCTGGCTTAAAGAGGGCCAACAGAGAGGAGCTCACCACCTTCTGGGGCTCAGTCCTTTGAACTAAGAACCTAGGCTGAAAGGGATGAACCAGGAGGCTATTAGCAATACCCTTGTGTATTTAGCACCTGCCCTGTGGATGAGGTTTTTTTCTCAAGGTGCAGGGGATATAAGAGTATGTGAGATCAGGAAGAGGCAGCTGGGCTGTTTCTCCAGTTCCACAGAGAAGGAAGGTTGAGACCTTCGCAGGCTTGGCAGTTTGTGTCCTCAGCATCCCTGGAGCTTGTTCAGTCACCTAGAGCCACTCTTGTCCATCCAGGGCTCTGATTTCAGTGGAACCAGCCAAACCTGTGGCCCATATGAGGAGTTGTACCGGCAGGGTTGGGCCTATCGTGGAGGGAACAGCCTGCTTCTAGGGCCCCATGAGGCTTGTCAGAGTGTCTGAAAATCTCACCATGACTTTGGACCTTTATTTTTTAATTATAGCATTGTCTCCAGAAGGTTCTTATTATAATGCAAATAATTTTAATGAAATAAGTGACAGATAAAGATGTAAGTGGCTGAGTAAAGAGCAAAACCCCAAGAAAATAGGCCCCAGATGCTGGAGCACTGACCCAGAGTATACGGCACTGCCCTAAAGGGGAGAGGAGAAATTTGAATGACGATGGGTTGGCTGTATTGGTGATGGGACAGAGCTCCCAAGGACTCCCCACCCCCACCCCAACCCCAGAACAAGATTCCATCATGAGATTTCATTGCCATTTTTGCTGACACAATTCTGGAACTGGGGAGTTTTTCCTCCAAATTCACCTTAAGCTTAGTGAGGTATAGTATGGTTCAAATCCCAGCAGTGCCACATAATAGCTTTGTGGTCTTAGGTATGGTGCTTAATTTCTCTGAATCTTAGTTTAGTCAGCTGTTTAAAAAAAAAAAAAGAATGCCTACCCAGAAGGACTGTTTGTGAAGATTACATGAAATTGCACATAATATGTGGCATGTGGTAGGCATGCAATAAATGGAAAACAATAAATGAAAATAGTTATTTCTCCTTTTATTTCTTGGAGCAGCTCCCTTCAATGTGTTCATAAAGAATTCTTGCCACTCTACTCCCAAGAGTCTTATCTAGATGTAAAATCATTCACTTGAGTATTCCAGGGGCTGAACTGTGATCAAGCCTAATAACAAGAATGGATTTTGACAAATTAGCCTCCGTCTGTGAAAGTCAGACCTACATATGCCTTATCAGATGATTTACATACTTTTAGTTATAAAACTGTGGTGATAAAAAGAAGGTCCCATTCTAGCCTGTCTCCTTTCCCCTTTTTCCTTCTTCCCTTTGTCACCAAGACCTTCCACGGGCAGGATGTCTTTGAATAGATTTATCTCGATTTTCCCTCCCAAACTGACCAAAGCTAACCAGGACAGTTCCCTGATATCAGTTGGTGAATGAGAAGGGAGACTCCCTTGTTCTCCTGGATACTCTAGGTCATGGCTCTTGCTTTCTGTATTAGAGAAGAAAAGGAGGAGGACTCCAACTCTCATGTTACTCTATTTACTCACAGCACTTGCCTCTTCCATAGCCGTCCCCCTTGTAAAGTGAGCACCACATGGGATTGTGGTATCTTTTGTGCCTTTACGTGCTCAGTGTTTGCACAGTGCCTGGTACACAGTAGGGATTCAATAAGTGTAGGTTGAATGAATGCATGAATGTATGTGATCACAGCCTGAGCGGGGCAGGGTCACAAGGCAAGTCGGGGAAATTGCTAAGCTCAGCAGCCTCTGACTGCTCTCTGCCAGTCCCAGCAAGGGAACCTCCTATTTTGGACCGAGACACACATCTTCTAGCAAAGTCAGCAATGGGGTGGTTTCAGTGCCTTCTTCCCTAGAGGGGCAAGCCTCCCAGTTCATCTAGTGTGCAAGGCCAAGTCACATTCCCAGCAGGAAATCAGGATTTCAGGTTCCCATCCTTCTTCAGCATTTACATTTGCAGCTTTGGGAATCTCCTGTCCTCCTCATACCACCCAAATAGGAAATTTCTCCTTTGGCTTTTACACTCTGGGCCCAGGCCACCCGCTGCTGCCGTGGACTTAGCCATATTATTTTCTGCAGCTCTGAGTGCCAACAGCACACTCAGCACTAGACAGAAACATGCAACGACATGGCTCTCAGCTGCCCCGGAGGCTTGCTGGGTAAGTTAAACAAACAATAAAATGCAGACTTCAGAAATGTCAGAGAAGGCATTTAGAATTCGCAGCAGGGGCTGGAAAGAGAATGCTTTTAAAGTCTTTCCATTTCTTCTTCCTTTGCCCTTAGTGTCCCTCCGAGCTGCCTGAGAGTTGTCCTGCCCCTTCTCAGCTTACAGGACCAGTTAAGGATGACCGGTGCTTTAGTGGGCAGGCAAAGAGTTTGAAATCTGGCTGTGAGTATGCACTGTTCCTCCCTAGCTCCTCCCAGGCTACCTGAAGGAGCAGAGGCACCTAAACTTGGCAGCAAACATTTCCAAGCCTGCTTTCAATTCTGCCATGCAGAATGGTGTTATTAAGCTGATGATTCAGAATCACAAAACCGCAGTGTTCTGTCGTTTGGAGGAAACATAATTCATATGACTGGCTTCACTTGGGCTATTTGTGAGCATCAGAAACCAGTGCCCAAGACAGTGTAGATGAGGAAGCAGGTGAGCCAGACCCCATGGGTCGGAGCCACCTGGCCGGAGTTTCAGAGGCAGCGCTCTCACTGCCTGTCTTGGGCTTTGCATCAGATGTACTGGGGCCAGCACGAGTCCTCACTGTGTCTGCACTGGTGTTCCTTTCTCCTGGCAAGAACCTAACCTGTGTCATAGGCTCTCCTAAGCATGACATGAGGAGAAACTGCAATGACTTCCAAGGGTTCACTTCCTGATCTCCTGCTGAGGCTGTCTTTTTGAGGTAATTTATGCCCATTGTCCAATGAAAGGATCAGGGCTCAAAGAGTGAATTCATGAGCCAAGCATCAGGATGTCACCAAAGCCCAAGAACCCAACACAGTATCATCCTCATATCTGGGGTGTGTGGCAGAAGGAGGTGAAGGGAAGGAATTTCGGGTTTTGTTTTGTTAGAGCAAAAGGGCCCTGCTCCAGTGCCCCTTAAATTGCATGCACCGTGGAAGGCCCTTTGTTCCAGCAAATCTTCAGACACTGGGCTGCAAGGCTTGTCTGGTGTATTATGCAAAAACATTTATGTTTTCTCTGATATCCCTCTCCTATCTCCTCTTATTTTGTTTCCAATATTTTCACAACAGTACAAAGGTGTTAGCAGCAAAGAATATAAATAACTTTGTAACTCTAATATTTTCTGTGCTTGGGCAGCTCTTTGTATACAGGTGAGTGCAATGGATGGACGTTTATGGTGAGAGTATATAGAAACGATCTGACAGTAACTCACTTAGCATCACCACAGTAAATGACTTGCATTCGCGCTGCTGCCTATGTGTGCACTCACAGACCCACCATGCGCATGCAAACACACACAGATTAGGACCAAACAAACCGTGTTGCTCAAAATTTCAAGGGGCTGAAAACCCCACGAGAGATGTCTTTGCTGGGTGGCCCCTCTTAACTAGACCTCTGGCTGGACTGAAAAGGAGAGAATGTTTCACTCATGCTAGGAAAACAAAGAAGCAGACCATTTTCTGTACGGTCCTGCCTTTTCAAGGAAGGCAGTGAGGACACACTTTTCAAAACAGAGGGTGGAGGGAGGCACATCTGGAATTCTCTTGGGCACAGCTTTCAGTGTGCATGTCTCCACTGACTCCTTTTAGCCAGAGCTGCTGTTGAAGTGAGTCACATTTCTGAGAAGAGTGTGTGCTTTCTCTCAGAGCACTGGCATGAAAAAAAAATTGAAGACCACTGGTCTAAAAAAACAGGATGGATTGGGGCCTGTCTAACATGAGAATGGCAGCACTTAAAAGTTTCTGTTCAAAGGCCTGCAATGTAAGTGAACCCCTGCTACATGCTGCACAGCTGTGTTGCCTCTTCAAATAATAGTGTTGCTGCAGTCACTCCTATGTTCAAAACCATTTTGAAAATTCCCATGTCCATAGCATAGTGCTAAGTGCTTCAGAGACACAAAGATATTATTAATAACAGCAAACATTTTCAGAATGCTTTCTACCTATCAGGCAAATTCCCCAGCATTTCCATGTGACAATTGATTTAATCTAATTTAACCTTCTCAACAGCCCCATGAGAGAGACACTTATCATCCCCATCTTACAGATTATGACTCAGGAGTTTATGCTCTACAGTAAGGATAGAGCACTCACGGGAGACAGTGATAAAGTGCCAGAGGAGAAGCTACAAAGGACAGGCTATAGTAGTTTGTAAAAAGGACAGGTCATCTCCAACTGGAAGATCAAGGAAGGCTTCCTGGAGGAGGTGGCATCTGAGCCAATTAAAGGAATTCCATCTCCAGCCTTCAGTGACAGGAGGGCCAAATGAAAGTGGTCTTAGTTTCATTAATGGTATTTAGTTGTAGAATTGTATGGGAGCTTACATCCATGTCATTTTCACTAGAATTGGTATGAAGCTCAGGACAGAATTACTTTTTAACTAAGATATCTATTTTGATGTCAGGGTCATAATTAGAAGTTGGTCCTCATCAGATAATGAGTTGCTCACAATTTGGGCTGCAGAGTCTAATGAGGGAATTGAGATAGGTTCTCAGTTGATGTTCATGTCCTATCTGCCCGAACCCAGTGGTTCTTAACCCTGGGCAATTTGTGCTCCCAGGGAACATTTGACTTGTTAGTTGTCAAGTGTGGTAAGGGAGTTACTACTGGCATCTAGTGAGTAGGGGCCGGGGATGCTGCTAAACATCCGCTAAAAAACAGATTTCGACCGAGTAAATTTAAAGATCAAATTGGCTTTATTCAATGATTAATGGATTGAGCAGCACGGTGGATAGAAGGGAGCTCTGAGTAGCTGTGCAAGACAGAAGGGTTTTATAGGCAGAAGGGGAGAGACCTGGAGGTCATTTGCAAAAGAAAAGAAGGGATTGTTTCAGGCAAGGTCACCTTCCTTTAAGGAGAAAAGCAAGGGCTCTTATCACGCAGATATGTCACTAGTGCTGATTTGGACATTCCAGACTGACTGACTTAAAATTCCACTCCTGGGCGAGGCTGAAACTGCAACTAGGCCATATATATTAAATCTGGGTAGCGCTTAGCAAAAGTGATTCCATTTTTGGGCCTGTGTTTCTTTATAACACATCTTACAATGCATAAGACAGCCCCCACAGTGGAGAATTTATCTAATCCAAAATGTCAATAATGCTGAGGCTGAGAAAACCTACATTAATCCACTCACTTATATTCATGAAGCACCTACTAAGTGCCGGCTCTAAGCAGAGTGCTGAGGATGTGAACATGAAAGGTAAATTCGTGCTCTCAAACTGCTGACAGTATTGTGAGGTGACAGATGTGCAATCAGTTATATGGAAATAAGACATGTGTTATCCTGGGGTACATACAAAGCCCCGCTGGAACAATGGAAAAGAAGCCCAGCATGGCAGTTGAAAAGCAGCCTCTTTGGAGTTGGTCAGGCCTGGATTTGAATCCTGGCTAGATTCCTTACTGTATCAGCTGGGACAAGTTACTTAATCTCAATGAACCACAGTCTCCTCACCTATAATACAGATAATTATGCTTGCCCCACTGTGCTGTTGGGAGGATTTAATGAATTCAGCACTGTGCTAACACGTAATTGGTCAAAAATGGCAATAATGATGAGGCTGCTGGGGCCGCTGAGAACAATCCTCGGAGTGATGGTTGCCCGCCTGAAGATGCGGGAGAGCTTCACAGAGCAGCACCGACCTGAGGCTTGAAGGATGAACAGAAGTTGTTTAGGTAAGCAATGAGGGAGAGACATTTTAGACCCGGAGAGGTTATATCATGACTTGTTTGGAAACTACTAATAACTCAGCTCTACTAAGGTCTACAGAAAGTGGGGGTATTGACCGTGACTGAGGTTGGGGGCTTAGCAGGGTAAGAGCTATAGGGGTAGGTGAGGCCCCACTACGAAGTACTTTTATTCAGTGCCAGAGACCAGAGACTTCAGCTTTTGTTCTATATATTATGAGGACCCACTGGAGTATTTAAAATGGGAAAATGACAAGATCAGACTTATGAGCTGTGGAAAATAAATCACTCTTTTTGAAGTTTGGAGGGTGGTTTGGAGGTGGTCAGTAAACATGTAAGAATACCTTTGTAAAAATCCAGTAGAGAGAGATAATAGGAGCCAGGGCCTCATCTCAAAGCATACTCTCCATTCAATTTTTACGGAGCCTTTACTAAGTTCTTGGTGTTTGGAATATCGTGATGAAAAAGACACAATCTCTGATATCCTAGAGATTTACGTTGGTGGGATAGGCAGAGAATAACCCAGAAGACCAATGGAAAAGTTCAATGTGGTAGAAAAATTAAACTAGGCAGTATGATGAAAAGATTGGAAGAGAGAAGCAACTTTAGACAGGATGATCACAGAAGGTCACTCTGAGCAGATGACAGTTAAACTAAGACCTGCCTCATGAGAACATTGCGGTTCAACAGGTATTTGCTGAGTGAACGAATGACCAAATAAAAGAACAAATGCATGAATGCATGAACATGAGTAGTAGCAGTGGGGAAGGAGAAGAGAGGACATCTATCAGAGAGGTTCAGAAAGAAGAGTCAGCAGGGCTTGGTGATTGTTTGGATGTGGAGACTAGGAGATGGGGGTGTCCAGGATGCCTAGCCTCAGTGGCCAGTGGTGATATCCACTGAAATAGGAAGGAGAATGGGGTTAAGACATGAACACAACAGATCTTGCATTATACTTCAGTTAAAATGAATTTAAGATGACTTTCAAATATCCAAGAGGCTAAGTCAAGGGACTGTTGAATTGTAGGTGTGAATATCAAGAGAGAGAGAGCTGTCTGGGGATGTGGATTTGGAATACCAGCATAGAGGTGGCCATTGAAATCATGGCATGAAGAGGAAGAAGAGTGTATAGAGCAAATAGAGGGTGAAGAATGTCACCCTAAAGAACCTGATGCATAAGAAGAGGGGGCATCTAGTTCATTCTCAGAAAAGTCTTAAAGCTCTGCCCCTCAGAGAGTTAACCAAGGAGGGTGTGTGCTGTGACTTTCTCACATGGGTCCAATTTCCCTCCAGCCTATCTCAAAAGGGACTTTATGAAGCTCTCTTTAGGAGCTATAAAAGTACAAGCCTGAGAAGGGTGGAGTACTGCTCTTGAATTTTCTAGCAGTGTTGGGGGGTTCCCAATCAGAGGCACTGCCTGCAGGTTTGGGCCACAGTGGGGACAGCTGGCAGGGACCCCTAGATGACAGAAGGGGCGGCAGAGGAGAGAGGAAGGAAGATAAAACACACATGGATGCAACTGGTCTGTGAGGACCCCCCATATAATTCAGAGACGGGATTCTACCTCATGTAAATGTCTTTGGGGCAAATCATGCCAGAAGGAATGGAGCTCAGATTGCACAATTAATTTAGTATTGTATGTCCAGATGAAAAGCACTTTGATAAAATTGAGGGAACAGAACAGAAGTGTTTTGATATACTTTCCCATGTGCTTCTGAGATGATGTTTCCTGAGGGCTCCTGATAGAAACTAATCTTCAACACATGAATTTGGAAAGTAATCTGAATTGACAGAAACAGTTCATCATATTTAACAACAACCAACATTGATTAGGTGCCTACGGTGTGTGTCCAGTTGTGTCAAAGTGTTTTACTTAAACCATTTGATAATATTAGGGTTGCAACTGATTGGTAGGTGCATAATAAAGATACTGAATTCCTGGAATCTCAAAGTAAGCCACAGTGAAATACCTTCTTCTGACTCACAGCATTCAGTCCTACCAACTTGAGCAGTTCGATATGCCAGAGAAAAGGACTGAGGACATGGGATTAACAGAGCTGGATTCAAGATCTAGCTCAGCTGTCCATTAACTGCATGATTTGGGGAAGTCACTGACCTGTCAAAACCTGTTTCCTCATCAGTAAAATAAGGACAAGTCTCGCTTTAGCCCACAGCTCGTCATCAGGTCTAATGAAATAATACATGTGGCGCATTTGTGAACTACAGCCTAGCCCAGTTAAAGAATATTATTCTAATAACCACTATCCACCCTAAGAATAAATCCAGATTGTTAGGTGGGGCTTCTGAGTCACAATCATTCTGCTCCCCTGCCATCGGGCCAGTGCTGGATGCTGTAATTAAACCAGCAAGCTGGCAGGTCACCCTTGGGCTGTGCCCCCTCAGCCCAGCTCAGCAGGCCTGGGAAGACAAGTGCTCCCCGCATCCAGGCAGGTAGCTTCACACCGAAGTCAAGCAAGCATTTGGAAAAACTTCCCAATCTGGCTGTCCATGAGAAGCAGCTAACCAGAGAAAACAGTGTCAGGATGCAGATGACCACTGGTACCAGCCACTTTGCTTCCTGGGTACCAAGCAGCTGCATGTATTTGAGGATATACCTTCTGCAGAAGCAGGAGTCCCTTCTGTGTGAGAGGCTGCGTTTGCTGGCCCAGCTGTCTGCTCTTTGACACGTTGGCCCCCTGAGGGAGGGAGCAGTCAGAAAGCCTGACTGTAGCCTGAGGCCCCTCGCACAGCTGGTTGGCAGTGGACCTGAAGGAAGGCAGCGGTGGCACCAGGCTCTCTGCTCCTGGAGATCAAAGGGCCCTGTTGATGGTCAGAGGACCACTTCTCTTTCATGTGTTTGTGTTTTGGGGATCCTGATCCTCAATAATAGTAATGGCCCCACCTCCCAGGCAGTGCCTGTGTGTTCCAGGCATTAGCGAATGCTTCCAACCACCACCATCTCTGCAGACTCACCTCCTTCGGAGCCTCTGGCTGGGCCACATGGAAGGCAGAGACAAAGGTGCTCCTTCCAAAGCAGGTTCATTTTACTGGTGCACATGGTACCTCCCCGGTTGCCAGGGAAGATACCAAAAACACGTGTGTGACACCTGAGATAATCCATGGCAAGAGCTTGGAACAGTGCCCAGTGGGTAGTAAGCGTTCAATTAATAGTAAACATTATTGCTTTTACACAATAACCTATAAAGAAGTATTGTTATCATCCCAACTTTAAGCAAGAAGAAATTGGAGCTTAGAGAAAATAAATCTATTCCCAGGAACCTTCAGCTTGCAAATCACTACCTCTGGATTTGAACCCAAGATTCCTGTGAGCTGGGCTTCCGCCCACACAAAAGCTGTTAACATTTAAGCTCTTTCCAAAAATGCTAAAAGGGACCAAAGCAGCACTCCGGACCTCAAACCCTGTGAGCCTCAATCCCTGAGGATTTAAAACTGTAAACTCAGGAAGGGAGCTGCTGTGCCTAGTAATGGGACATTTGCCCCCACGGACATCCTGTGGAGGGACTGGGGGAGGAGCGGCAAATGGCAGAACCCTGTGAACTCAGGCCACACTGACTTCGAGGCTCTTGGTTCTGACCCCTTGGACACTTCCTTCTCTCTTCCCAGTCCTGCCTCCCTGCCCTAAAGGAGGCCGTTTCCAGAAGGTTGCCTGTCCAAAGCCCCCAGCATCAGGCAGTTTCTAGTTGCTCCATGCCCTTTCCCAAGCCCACAGTCTGTCTCTGTAGCAGTCAACTACACAGCCTCCTAAAGCCAGATGCTGCTTCCTAAGTCACTAGAAAATAATGGGCTGCCAGCTGAGTCATCTGGGGAGAGTTTTTCAGACTGATGGATGGTACTCAAGAGACCTGAGTTCTAGTTTTAGTTTTTCCATTTACCAACTTGGATAATAGGTATAGCAACCATTCATACAGGCTTGACAAAACAGCCTCTGAAACCTTGTCTCATTTTATTATCATAAGACCATGTGAGGAATCAGGACAGATTCTCTTACTTCCACTTTACAGAAGAGAACCTCAGGTTCGGTTAAAAGCTTGACCAAAGTTGTTCCTCTTCTAAGTGAAAACCAGGGCATGGTCCTAAGATTCTTAGGAGAAATTCCAAGGTTATTTCCATATTGTCATTTCCATCTTTCTCTCCCTCTCTTTCTCTCACACACAGACTCACACACACAATGAACCTCAGTTTTTCATGTGTAAAGCGAGCACATTTGGAGTAAATGATTTTCAAGTGTCTTTCTAGCTCTCAGATAGAATTGAGTGTCTTTCCGTTTTCGGATGCTCCCTTATTCACCTGAAGAACCCAGAGATATGATACCTGTATCAAGATTATGATCTTTCAGATTTATTCCCACTCTGCTCTCTGTGTCCTTTAACATTTCCATTGTTACAGTCAATGGAATACACTTTCTTCAGGCAGGGGACCTATCTGAAATCAGTAAGAGATCTACCAGCTTATTCCTTAGATTTCACTAGCAAATAAAGAACCAGCCTCACAAGTGTGTGCACATTCCAGCAGCCCCTGACTTGGGAATTAAACCACTGAGCACAGCTCAGCCTCTCTCTATAAAGAAGCCTGCTTTGTGACATCTTTTAGCATCATCTATTGGGGAATTAAACCTTTGGAAAATGACAGTAATAGTGCAAATGGATAGAGAGTATTGATGCCTCAAGGTATCTAAGTGATTACGAATTTTTAAATGGATCAGGAAATCATTGCTGCCATCAGAGAAGAGCTTCAACTGAATCCTTGGTCCATTACTCTTGAAGGAGTAATTATAATAGCCCACAAACTGATGGCAATTCTCAATTATAGATGCTTCTCCATTACATAGTATTTTTGCTGCAGAGAGGAGGTAATGATTATTGGTAGTAAGAAAACCTAGATTCAGGATCTTATTTTTTTCGTAAATTACTTAACCTCTTTAAGTGTCAGATATTTGTTTATAAAATCTACATTATAAGAATAGCACTAAATAATATATCGAATAATGTGAGGATTTTAAAGTTAAATAATAATTTGAAATTAATTATCTCCTTCTTTCTCTTATTGTGGAAATCTTTTTCTCCCATTCTTTTCAGTTTTGGAAATGGATAGAATTTACATAGAGTGGCAAGCACAGATCTTAGATTTCACTAGCAAATAAAGAACCAACCTCACAAGTGTGTGCACATTCCAGCAGCCCCTGACTTGGGAATTAAACCACTGAGCACAGCTCAGCCTCTCTCTATAAAGAAGCCTGCTTTGTGACATCTTAAATGTACATACAACTCAGTGAATTTTGATAAGTAAATATACCTGTCTCCCCAGTCAAAATATAGACCATTTCCATCACCCAGAAAGTTTCCTTGTGCCACTTCCGTGCAATCCTCATCCCCAGTAGGCAAGTGCTCTTGTTCTGATTTCTGTCATCATACTTTTACATTCTTTCACACTGTATGTATTGTTTTGCATTTGTCTTTCTTTGCTCAACATAATGTTGAGATTTATTTGCATTCTTGTGAATAGCTTAGTTTAGGTTTGTCCTTTTTTACTGCTTAATAGTATTCCATTATATCACTCTACCACACTTTGTTTATCTGATCTGTTGATGAATATCTGGGTTGTTTCTAGTTTGGGGCTATTGTGAACCCAGCTGCTATAAACATTCTCATAGAAGTATTTTTGTTGACATGTTTTAATTTTTCTTTGATAAATATTTAAGAATAGAATTGCTGAGTCATATGGTGTTTGTTTAATTTTATAAAGAACTGCCAAATAGTTTTCCAAAGCGATTGCCATTTTACAATACCACCAGCAATGTAGGGATTGTAAAATGTAGGTAGGGAGTTCCAGTTTGTCCACATCAGCACCCATAGTTGGCACTGTCAGTCTGTTTCATTGTAAGTCTTCAAACTGGTATAAAGTGATGTAAAATGTAACTAGTGGGGGAAACTGGGTGAAGAGTACATGGGATTCCTTCATACTTCCTTTGAATCTGTATTTTCAAAATGAACTTTGTTTAAAAAATCATTATTAAAAAAAACTAGTGTGAAGTGCTGTCTCATCGTATTTTTATTTTGCATTTCTGATTCCTAATGTTGAGTTCTTTTTCATGTGGGTATTGGTAACTTGTATATCTTCTTTTGTGAAATATCTGTTCATGTTTTCATATATTTTCCTTTAACTGGTTGTCTTATTATTGAATAATGGGAGTTCTTTATATATTCTATATGTAAGACCTTAGTTACATGTATTGCAAATATTTTCTCCAGGTATTTGCTTTCCTATTCATTTTCTTAAAAGTATATTTTGATGGGCAGAAGTTTTAAGTTCTGTTGAAGTTCAATTTATCACTTTTTCTTTTATAGTTTATACTTTTGCTATCCTAAGAAATCTTTGCCTATTCCAAGGTCACAGATTTATTATATTTTCTTCTAGAAGCTTTCTGGTTCTAGTTTTTATATTTAGGTAATGATGCTGAGCTCCATCTCAAATCAGTGTTTAGATAGATGTGAATGCTGTGGGTAGGAGTTGAAGTTCTCTTTTTCTCCCCCCATACATTTATCTAGTTATCTCAGCACTAATTGTTAAAAAAGACTTTGTTTTCCTCATTGATTACTTTTGTTGTGAATCAATTGACTCCATATGTGTGGGGCTCTGGAAAGCCTGGAAGTCAGATTGAACCTCCTGTATTGATCTTCTACCTTTTTTCCCCTCTTCTTTTATTCTTTATCTTCGTGGTTTACTTTATATGATTTCTTCAACTTAAATCTTCTAGGTTGTCTTAGAATTTTAATTTTGGGCTGTAATATATTTGATTGGCAAGAGTTTTTCCTTGTTCTCATATGTGCTACTTTCTTTGTTCAATGTTTCTATGTTTTTATGTTTAAATGTCACCTTCTCAGTGAGGTCTTCCCTGATCATCCCTTTTAAATTTATATAATGCCTCCCTGCAAATTCTCCCTAACTCCCTTCCCTGCCATTTTTCCCCCTCCGTAGCAATTATCATCATCTGGCATACTGTATTTAACTCATTTTTCTGTTTGTTGTCTGTCCTTCTCCACTGGAATGAAAGCTCCGTGAGGGCAGGGATGTTAATATGTTTTCTATACACGTGCTACTGCTGTTTCTAGCACCTAGATTGGTCCTGTGCACCTATAGGCACAGTAAACATCTACCAAATGAATGAAGAAATAATTGTTTCTTTGTCTTAGCATTTTCTTATTTCATGAATGCAAGATCTTATATCTCTCTGAGGATATCTTTGAATTTTTTTTCTATTTCTGCATTTTCTCTGTTTCTCTGTGTTCCTTTTTCTCCCCCCTATTTATTTTTATTTTCCTCCTTTATATTGGATGCTTTCTTCAAATGACTGGTGATCTTTGACTGTTTTATTCATAAGCTGGGCCTTACTGAGTCATAGATGGAACTCGTTGACTCGTGGGTTTTACGGATAAACTGGGTGGTTCCACCAATATCGGGCCGCTCAGTTTTCCAACAGAGGAGTCCTCAGTCTTCTGCTTGGAGAAGGTAAAGCAGTCTGCTAGTGTTCTGGGAGCCTCATGAGAAAGGGAACTGTGGATCTCACTGTTAAGCATGGAGACCTTCATTTCATCTCCTTGCATTCTAGAACACACTTCCTCTCTGCCCTTCACTTTTTCTGGATTCTTGGAATCTAGAGTCTTTTAGGATTATTTGCTCCAGAGAATAGTATTCCCATTTTCTGCCAGGATCAGGGAGTGATAACAAACCCACTACATGGAGGGGGCTACTACAGGGGGTGGGGATCTAACAGCCCTATATGGGGATTTTTACTTGTTCTATGTTCAGCTTTACACTTTCTAAGGTAACAATGTCTCTAATCCTGAGTCTTTCTTAGATCAATGATGCAAATTAGCTTTAGGCATTTAGTTTTGATTTCCTCCACTCTGCCATATCAGTTACCACTCCTTGCATTTATTTCCCACCTTCCAAAAATGTGTAGATATCTTTTGTCTGGTGTTACCTCCCCTACCATTTCCTTTGTCCATGATGTTTTTACTGTTGTATTCGTTTACTGTTATTTTAGTGGGGTTTCAGGAGAGTGTAAATAAATGCATGTATTCAGTCTGCCAGATGTAACAGAAGTCTTGTTAAGGAATGAATGAAAGTGAAGAGGACAGTGGCTCATATTAATAATGATCATGTTTAATCTAGTTCCCCCTAACTTGGTTCTTGGTTAGTCCAATGGGCTTAGATTTAGACTCGATCATGGTACTAGCCCAGTAACACTACAGCGCTGGTGCTAGTGCTGGTTAAAAACCAACAAAGTACAGTTTACTCTGCTGATTTAGGAAGCCACTCAAGTCTGTTGCCAGGGAATAAAGCTGGTAATAGAGGAAATCACAGAAATTCAGCGAGTAATTTCTGACTAAGCTAGTTCTTCCCAGAGGCAAGTTTCATAGAGTTTAGACACTCTTGCTGTGAAAGTCTCTGCCTCCTACCTCCTTATAAACTTCATCTCCTAAGAACATCTAAGCACAAAGAATAGGCTGGCTTCTTATATTCATAGATCATTTATTCAACACATTGATAAACATCTGTATATAATGTGCCAGGCACTTGCTGGGGTGGGAATTAAAAGGTAATTAAACCTGGTGCTGACTTCTAAGAGCTAGTTGGAGAAACATAAAAATAATAAAATGAAATAAATGACAGTACCTGAGGATGACTACAAAAAGACGTAAGCATAAGTTAGCATGGGAACCCAGAGAAAGACGTGGTCCACTCCACACTAGGGAAGGCTTCCAGTGTGGTCCCCCTTCGGAGAAGTTGCATTTTTTTCCCCCAAGCTTCAGGAAAGCATCATCTAGATGGGAGAAATGTCCATCCCAAGGAGACACAGCCGAGCTGTAAATGAAGAAAGCATGAGCAGAAACATCTCCAAGCTTGGCTGCAATAAAAGCACCCACAGATCAGGAAGGGAGCTCCCCACCCCCACCCCAACCTCACCACAGAGAGGGGTGCCGAGTTGATGGCCATGGTGGTGGTTCATTCACAGTTTACACTAATGAGTGAAGGGCTGTCTCCTTCCCACCTGCATCCAAGCCAGAGCTGTAGATTTTCTGGGTTAAGTGGGGAGGTACAGAGTAGGGCACGACCATGTGGCTTCTACCAGACATTTCTAATTTGGACATCTGAGTGGATGGCTAACAGGGACGGGATCTAAAAAGGGGGAGAACACCTGTTGTATGGGGAGTTGTTGTTTTGGTTGCAGTTGTGTGATGACTTTTCACAGAAGCCCAGTAAAATGAGAATAATGGGTAGTGAGGTGGATTAAATGAGGGCATCTGCGAAGTGCCTGGTCAATTACATTTGACAATTATTATTAATCAATGCAGTGAGGAGTTGGGAAACCTGGCTGAGTCGGATGATAACCTGACCCCAAACTGTCCTCTCGTTCCTTCATTCTCTCCACGTAGGACAGCATCATGTGGCCTGTTCCTGACCCATTGCCCAGAGCAGCCAGGTCCCCAGGACACACCAGAACCTCCCCAACGCCAGTGCTCAGCTGTCCATGAGAGTCTGAGGTTGGGACCTAAAGTCCAAGTGTCCTTGCGCTCCCCTTGGCTGCGCACCACAGGGCCTGTGGCAGGAGCAGGTACAGACAGACTCTTGAACATATCGAAGTGTGGTTTTCAGCCTCGCTAGACATTCACGGAAGGCACAGAATGTGTTGAAATGCAGCAAGAAGCAACTCCAATGATGGGGCCCTGCGGCCTGACAGCTGCTGCCTATGGTGGGAAAGCTGGAGTAAAAGAGTGGCTTCCACCACCTGGGACTCAGAGAGTCTTTCAGTGGACTTGTGCCTGAGCAGTGGGGAATACAGACAGGCAACTTTTCCCTTGAGGAGGCTGTGTAGAAGGACAAGGAAGGTCTCCTTTAATATTTGCCACAGTGTCCAAGTGACAGCTGGGGAGGGGGCGAGGATGGGGTAGGCTGGGACACATAACCTGCTTGCCTTCCAGCACGCTCCTAAGGGAGCCTGGGCCCTGCACATCCTGGGAATGGTGCTGTGTGGAGGCAAACTACAGTCTGCATGGCTCATGCGTCACACTTCTCTGAGTGTGCTGAGAGGGCCAACGGACACACCTTTCATAAGCTCTTCTGCTGACTGGGTCCCTCCCAGCGTCCTCTTCATTCAGTGAGGAAAAGGCATCTTGCATGTTTCTCAGAGCCTCAGACTTGTATTTGTTGTTTTCTCCCTCCAGGCTTCTTACTCCCTGGGAATAATTAGACCACACTGGTGGCTCCCTCAGATAGCTGGGAGAACAAATTCACAGCTGAAAAGGACAGAATTAATGCAGCATTAATAAGTGAGGAGGGAGAAGCACCAGCCGCAGAGGGTCTGTAAAGAAAGCCCAGAGGAAGCCATGTTTCAGGCTCTTCCAGAAACGGTTTGGGTCATGGGGAACTCAGTTAGCTTAGTGTTTTAGTTTCCTATTACTGCAAAAATTACTGCATAAGTTACCACAAATTAATGACTTTATGCAGTATGAACCTATTGCCTCACAGTTCTGGAGGTCAGAAGTCTACAACAGGCTGGGGGTGGGGGGACGGCTTTCTGTTCTGGAGGCTCTAGGGGAGAATCTGTTTCCCTGCCCCGTCCATCTCCCAGAGAGTGCTGCATTCCTTGGCTCGTGGCCTCGCATTACTCTGACCTCTGCATTCCTCATCACTTCCTTTCTGACTCTGACTCTGTTGCCTCCCTCTTATAAGGACACAACATTACACTGGGCTAAACCAACTAATCCAGGATCATCTCCCCACTTCAAGGTTCTTAACTGAACCACATCTGCAAAGCCCTTCTTGCCATGTAAGGTGACATGGTCACATGTTCCAGGGATTAGGATGTAGACATTTGGGGTGGAGGGCATTATTGTGCCTACTATCGTAGAGGTAACTTTCTCAACCCACCTCCACTTTGAGTTTCTTTCAGTCTAAGGGCCGATCTTTGGGTGCCTCTGATGTTCAGGCACACGTCGGAGCGCTGGGGTATTAAGGACTCACTTCTACCAGCTCCAGAATCCCCTGGGCAGTTCTCTGGGCACTGGCCTCCCCCTGGGTTTTGTTCCTTCCCCCAAAAGGAATTTGCACAGCTGGGTGGAATCCTTCCTTATAGGGTGTTCTGTGAAGCCAGATTCCAGCTGGCTCTGCGCCAACATGCCTGGCGACACATCACAAACTGGCGCAGCCATGAGTCCCAGAGGCAACTTCCCTCAGCCATTATCTCCAATTTGCTGTTACCCTGTGGTTCCCAACAGGCTGCAAAAAAATAAAAATAAAATAAACGAGGAGAAATGTGCAGAAGTTTTAAAGGCCCAGAAACCAGCCAGGAGGATAGGAGGGCAGACTTCCCAGACCCTATGTGAGGCCGGGAATTTCCCATGGTGAGTTTGGATGCCCAGAGAAATAGTTAGCTCCAAGGAAGCCATAGGATTTCCTTCTAGTCCAGAGTAGTTTCAAAGAGATTCTGGGGTGATCCTCCTGGGCTTAACTAGCATATTGTCATTCAGGCTCAGAGGCAGGCAGGAGTCTTTTCGACTTTTTAGAATATCTTTCCCCTGTACTGGTGCAGGACTGGCTGGTGACAATGTCTGACTGCACCTCACTTCCATGCCATATGCTCATACGTATCCCAAATCTCATTCTAAGTCTCGTTTCCATTGTCATCGCCTTCAGTTTCCCCTCCCTTTGGTTCTGGGCTTACATGACTGAGTGCTTTAATTTTATTCAGCATCTGGTGCTTTTTACACTGAGTATTCTCTGCGATTAATATCACATCTGCCTCTTACAATTGAACTGTGCAGTGCATCCTGGATTATCATGTCCCCAAAAGATATTCAGTAAGATAAAGTTATCTGGGGGAAAAAAAATCCCATGTTGGCAAGATCAGAAAACACAGAAAGGAGTAGGCTTAACTTTATGAATTGGAGCCCTGCATACAAATTCTAGAAAAGGCCCCACCGGTCCTTTGTTTAGGGTAACAAACAGTTCTCTAACAGAAGCTGGACCTCCTGGTTTAGGGGCATGTGCAATACTTTGACAGGGTTCTTATCAGAGGCCACAGGTTTGGAGGGTTACAAAGGGGTGCAGAGTGGGCTGTGCTGCTGGAAGAGAGTTGACTGGGTGAGTGGGGGGCTTTGAATTACCAGCAGAATGTTACCTTCAGTGGCTCTCTGGTTGTCTCAGGCTGACGCTGCAGCAGGAGAGCCCCAGAGAGAGAGCAGAGAGTCCTCCAGAAAGGGGGGGTGGGGGGTGGAAAAGAAAGCCTGGTGGCTTTCTGGTATGCAGACAGGATGTTTGCATTCCAGGCTCCCTGTTCCCTTGGCCCCCTCCCTGGGCCAAACCTGCCTCTGCTTTCCTCTGCCTCTCAGCCCCTGGGTATCTCCTTTCCTTTCATCTCATCTTTCCAGCAGACTCCTCTGCCAACTCCTCTCCCTCCAGCTTCTCTTCCCCTTCATGCTTCCCCATCGGGCCTTCCTCCTCCTCAAGACCCCAGCTCTGAGCTGAAAACCCGTTTGGCAGCCCTCTTCCCAACCCCCTTCCCTGCTTTCCATGCATGTTTTATGACAGCAGCTGGAATTGATGTCTGCTGGGCTGCTCGGGCCGCTGCTTCCCACCAGTTTCACGTGCCTCCTCCTTTCACTGGAATTGCTGTGAGGGGGTCAGGTTGAAGGCAACCCCAGCTGAGTGTCAGGCTGTGCCTCTGCCTGAAAATCAATCCTGGGCCTTGAATGCACCCAGGGAAGTGAGAGGAAGGGAGGGAAGGAGGAAAAAATGGGGAGAGAGAGTCACAGAGAGAGATTGGAGGTGGTGGGAGGGGACGGGTAAGCGCTGAGCAAGGGAGGGAAACAGAGAAGGTTCTTTGCACAGTTCTGAAATGTTGAATGAAGATCCAAATGCGATGCTAGGATTATTGAAACAAGAGATTGGGAGCCTTGAGCCCTGAAGGAGGTGAAAACTGTTCCCTGCCTATTTTACCCTAGACCTCTGCGAGGGACACTAAAGGGGGAGGAACTGGGATTGGAATGGGATTCTCCTCACGGTTCCTGCAACCTTAAGGATGCAAGTTGGCAAAAAAGCAAAACCACACACATTTTTAGGGTTTTTAGGTTAATAAGAAACACATAATTTCTTTAGGAATTCCTTTTGTGACCCGGCTCAGTGCCTTTACAGCTCACAGCAGGTGGGCCCAGACATCTGGAAGCTCTGAGCCTCTGCCAGCAGGGACCTCCTAGATGATTTGGGGCCCTGCTTTGCGAGGTAACTGGCCAATCAGCCTCTGGCCCCACTGCCACCAACAATGTCCCCAAGGCCACCACTAGGTAAGGCCCACTTAGGACAAATGTGGTGGTTTCCCAGGGAGGGAATGTGGGTCAGAAGGTGACGGGCAGCCTGGGGAAGCAGCCCAGGCAGTGTGTGTCTGCCCGTCTTTCCTCCAGCTGCGTCTGGCTGCTTTGTGACACAGCCGCACAGCTTAGTGCTGAGGACGCTACCCTCAGACTCCTCATCAGACCTCAGGTCTTCAGAGGCTGCTTGCTTTTTATTTAATAAACACACATACAGAGCATATGATGTGCCAGGCCCTGTTTAAAATACTTTATTCACACAAACTACAATAGTACTCCAATGATCCTATGCAACGGATGCTGTTTTTATCTCCATCTTACAGAAAAGGCAACTGAGGCGTAACTCTGTTAAGCAGCTGGGAGCCAGTTCAGCCAGGAGTGGTGAAGCTGGGGTGTGACCCTGAGCGATCTGGCTGCAGGTCCATGTTCTTGATCTCAGTTATGCCACATCTCACGATGGCTTCCTCTGGGTCCCTGCTGGGTGCCAGCCTTCCTGCTTTGGCAGGGAAGAGGAGTTTGACAAAGAGCAGAGCCCAGCGCTGGAGATCAATAAACCTGGCTCTAGGCTGGGTTGTGCTACTAACTGGCCAACTGGCCCTGTGCACCTCACTTAAGCTCTCTGGGCCCCAGTGCCACATCTTTATCTAGAAGACCTCTACACCACTCTAACATTAAGTGCTTCCGAGACCCCCATAGAGTACCCAGCTATGCTTGGGCCAAGCCGTCCCTGCAGGCTCCTGGGCCTCACCTTAGGGGTGACCAGAGGAAGGTGCAGGCAGGGAGGAAAGGGAACGCACTTGGCCAAAAGGCAATGGGTGGCTGGCCTCCTTTGTAAGGTAGCTTCATGTAGCTCTGTGCCCCTCCGTGCGGTGGGCATGGGGGCTTAGATGATGATCTTAACAGGGAGATCCTCTTATGATCATGATCCACGACGATGGTTATGATCACGGTTACAGTCCTCTTGGCAGGGTCAGTAAGAAGCTGCCAAGCGCTATACCTGACCAGCCCAACGCTAATCTAAGGAGGTGTCCTCCCGTGCAGGCGGTGACGGAGGTTTCAGCTACTCCTTAGTCATTTGGAGATGTGCACACTTTAACTGGATTTAAATGGATCATTTTACCCAATTAAGAGTCAGGATCAAAGTTTAAAATTGAAGTGTCCTGTTTCCCAATGCTAAGGTGCATGCCTTTCATGCTGAACTTTTCTGAAATTGGAATAAGTCATACAATTATATTATTTTTAATGTGGTGTTTCTCCCCCAACACACACACACACACACACACACACACACACACACACAAGCATTATTAAAATTGAGGTGCATGTTAAAGACATATAGTAGTAGTATTGTTGCTTTTGTTATCTATGTTGGTGGTGGGGAGAGAAATTACTTCAGCAAGAAGAGGGACTTTACTATAATAATCCTGAATCCCTGTGGGCAGAAGTGGGTATCAGGGAGGCCAGAAACTCAAATTTGGAATGCCGTGGGGAGTCTTTGCGGTATATTCATCTCTTATCTCTGCCTCTTTCTGTGTATCTGATTCATTGTTCACCCTTTCTGCCGACCTGCTACTTCCGCACCTCAAGATTCACAGCACAAGCTGGCCAACCATGGCGTCCCAGAAGGACCAAATCTCACTATTGCTGTGTTTCTTTCTCCTCTCATCCTAACCTTGGGGAGAAGACTCCTCCTGGCCCTTCTAGTCCAGTCACTGCGAACAGAAGGGAGAGGGTCACATTTGGTAAATGACTGCCCTTCCTGTCCCTGTGGGTCCTCAGGTCAGTATAGGGAGACTGTGAGCTAGGCAGACCGTCTGTAAGACCTTCCTGACAGGAGGCAGAGGTTCACTGCCATGGCTATCATTTCAGTGGCACTAACTGGGTTGGAAAGGACAGTAGGCTGGGCACCCAGAGACATGTCACCTAGACCAGAGCTGGGAGGACTGCTAGCTCCGACAGCCGACCTGGTGGACAGAGAAGCGATGGCCGTGCTGGCTCACCCTGAGGTTGCCCAGCGCTTTGCATTGGTCTCAATCTACATCAGAAAAGACTGGAGGAGAGAGACCATTGCCCAAGAAATCTGAGGAGTGGCAAAGAGGCACAGAGGGCAACTCACAGAAGAGGCCTCTCCTACAGAGGCTCATTAACCTTTAGTACCACAGAGGCTCTTCCCAGAATGCTCTCTGAGGGTCCAGATTTTGCTGGTCTCAGCCTCTCTCTAGGTCCTCAGAAAGAGCGGCCCCTCTGCAGTCTCGGAGGTGAGACAGGGTGGAGTGGATGGGCGGGGAGGAGGCCCGGAGGCCAGGGTTCTGGCCTGGAGTCCTGCCATTGCGATCTGACCCGGGGAGTCCAGCCACAGTGCCATGTTGTCTTCCGTTCTGGGCCCAGCTGATGAACCCCTCACATGACACCTACCTCCTCATCTCTGACCCCGAGTGCCAGCTGCAGCACCCTCCCCCCCTGCCCCGGAAGCTGCTGACGTTGATGAGCCTCCGACCTAGAGATCTGGCAAGAGAGCTGCTTGATAAATTGGAAAGGATGCTTAGTGAGAAAGGTTAGTGTTCACTGCCAGATCCTCTGAAACCCAGGGGAGCCCGGGAGCCGACAGGGGCAGGGAGGAGCAGGGAGGGAAAGCAATAGCCTCCCAGGGCAAAAGAAGAAAACCAGCAGCGGAAAGCACTATTTCTATTTCCAGTTCTCCAGGCACTACTCTCAAGAGCTCTGCTCGAGTGACTCACAAATGACCTTGTGCAGAGAAATCACCTGATATGTGGGTACAGAGAGCTCTGTGCTGCCGAATGAGCATTCCCTCTCTTCTTCAGCCACTCACCCTCACCACCCACCATGGCAAAAGATTCTGGGAAATACTAGTCTCTGTATTTTCCATGCAGATTTCTGAACTGGAAGAGCTGAAACACAGTAAGAGGCACAGGTATATATGAACTGTCAAGGTAGCACAGGGCTGCATGCAAGTGTGGTCCACCGGCATGCTGGACTGGTGATTCGCGAGCCAGCACATCTACATAATTTTCTGTGTGAACTGAGAGAAATTATCTCACAAATTTCTGTCTCTCTTTTCCTATTAAAGAAAAAAAATAGAATTATGAACACTTCTGGGACATGGGAGCAGTGACAGCCATCCCAACTCTTTAACTCCCAAGAGGCATGTTTGGAGACAAATTCTATTCATGTCCTGATCTTGGTCTTTCCCTCCCTAACTCCTGGAACCAAATGTTCAGCTAACCTGGTAATTCTTCCTCCGATGCGTGTCTTGAATCCATCCTCCTCTTTCCATCTCCCCAATCAACTCTCACTTCATCCAGTGGAATATGGTTTTCTAGCTTCTCAATCCATTCTCCTCACAGCCCAGAGTGCATTTCTTAAAACATAAGGGCATTGTGTCACTTTTTTTTTTTATTATTAAGGTATCATTGATATACAATCTTATGCTCAGGTTTCACATAAACAACATTGTGGTTACTACATTCCCCCCTATTATCAAGCCCGCCCCACACCCATTGCAGTCACTGTCCATCAGCATAGTAAGATACCACTGAGTCACTACTTGTCTTCTCTGTGCTACACTGTTTTCCCCGTGACCCCCCCTACATTATGTGTGCTAATCATAATACCCCTTAATCCCCTTATCCCTCCTTTCCACCCATCCTCCCAATCCCTTTCCCTTTGGTAACCGCTAAATAATTCTTGGGTTCTGTGAGTCTGCTGCTGTTTTGTTCCTTCAGTTTTTGCTTTGTTGTTATACTCCACAGATGAGTGAAATTATTTGGTACTTGTCTTTCTCTGCCTGGCTTATTTCACTGAGCATAATACCCTCTAGCTCCATCCATGTTGTTGCAAATGGTAGGACTTGTTTTCTTCTTATGGCTGAATAATATTCCATTGCGTATATGTACCACATCTTCTTTATCCATTCATCTACTGATGGACACTCAGGCTGCTTCCATGTCTTGGCTATTGTGAATAGTGTTGCAATCAACATAGGGGTACATATGTCTTTTTGAATCTGTGATCTTGTTTTCTTCAGGTAAATTCCTAGGACTGGAATTCCTGGGTCAAATGGTATTTCTATTTTGAGTTTTTTGAGGAACCTCCATACTGCTTTCCCCAATGGTTGAACTAATTTACATTCCCACCAACAGTATAAGAGGTTCACCTCTCTCTGCATCCTCGTCAGCATTTGTTGTTTCTTGTCTTTTGGATGTTGGCCATCCTAACTGTTGTGAGGTGATAATTTCATTGTGGTTTTAATTTGCATTTCTCTGATGATTAGTGATGTGGAGCATTTTTTCATGTGCCTGTTGGCCATTTGAATTTCTTCTTTGGAGAAGTGTCTGTTCAGATCCTCTGCCCATTTTTTAATTGGGTTATTTGCTTTTGGGGTGTTGGCGCATGTGAGCTCTTTATATATTTTGGTTGTTAACCCCTTATCAGATATGTCATTTATGAATACATTCTCCCATACTGTAGGATGCCTTTTTTTTTCTACTGATGGTGTCCTTTGCTATACAGAAGCTTTTTAGTTTGATGTAGTCCCACTTGTTCATTTTTGCTTTTGTTTCCCTTGTCCAAGGAGATGTGTTCAGGAAAAAGTTGCTCATATTTGTATTCAACAGAGTTTAGCCTATGTTTTCTTCTAGGAGTTTTATGGTTTCATGACTTACATTCAGATCTTTGATCCTTTTCAAATTTACTTTTGTGTATGGGGTTAGACAGTAATCCAGTTTCATTCTCTTACATGTAGCTGTCCAGTTCTGCCAACACCAGTTGTTGAAGAGGCTGTCCTTCCTCCATTATATGTCCATGGCTCCTTTATTGTATATTAATTGGCCATATATGTATGGGTTTATATCTAGACTCTCTATTCTATTCCATTGATCTATGGCTCTGTTCTTTTGCCAGTACCAAATTGTCTTGATTATTCTGGCTTTGTAGTAGAGGTTGAAGTCAGGGAGCATAATCCTCCCTGCTTTATTCTTCCAAGGATTGCTTTGGCTGTTTGGGGTCTTTTGCGGCTCCATATGAAATTAGAACTATTTGTTCTAGTTCATTGAAGAATGTTGTCAGTATTTTGATAGGGATTGCATTGAATCAGTAGATTGATTTAGGCAGGATGGCCATTTTGACAATATTAATTCTTCCTACCCATAAGCATTGGATGTATTTCCATTTATTGGTAACTTCTTTGATTTCTCTTAAGAGTGTCTTGTAGTCTTCAGGTACAGGTCTTTCACTTCCTTAGTTAGGTTTATTCCTTGGTATTTTATTCTTTTTGATGCAATTGTGAATGGAATTGTTTTCCTGATTTCTCTTTCTGCTAGTTCATCATTAGTATTATAGGAATGCAACGGATTTCTGTGTATTAATTTCGCCCATTTTCTTAAATCCCCTCAACGACCTCACCTGCCCTGTAGAGTATGCCAACATGATATATTGCCTTCTGAGCCCCTCCAGTGACTCTGGACTCTTCATGTTCTAGGACACACCAAACTTGATCCTGTCCAGAGTCTTTGCTCATGCTCTTACCTCCTCTTGGAATGCTAAGCCTCCAAATGTCTGCCTCTGGATCCTCCTCCTCATTCCTGATTCAAAGGAATATTTTTTCCTCTGTAACCTTCCCTGACAACCATGTCTAAGCAGCTCTTTTCCCCATTTCATGTGTAGCTGATTGTGGCATTCTGGCATTCTGTCCATTATCTTCATGCCATTTAGCTCAATTCGCACCTATGTGTGTGTTTGTGTATACTCCGAAGTAAATACCCTCCTTTGTGCCCCTCATCCAGGTTGTAAGGCCTGTGAGGATGGGGACCTATCCCTTTAGTCCATTTCTGACTGTCAGCTCCCAGACTGGGTACCCAGGAGTTAGCAGGTGCCCAACAAATATTTATTCACTTCTTTTTTGAGCACTTACTATGTGTAAAGAATTAAACTGTGTACTGGGCAAATAGTGAGGAAACAAAACAGACTACCCATATGGGACTGATGCCATAACCCACGATTGGACTATTATTTGAATATGAGGGAAGAAAAGGTGATGATGGCTCTCTCAGTGTCCAAAGCACACTGGAATTGCATTAAAAATATAGTAGCAGGCTTATATGTTTTGCTCAACTGGGGAAATAATATGAGAGGGAAGGTTTTGTTGAAAGATGCTCCAGCCCACGTGTAATACCTTGGGTCAGGTTAGTCATTTTCTCTAGAGGTTTCTGATGCACTTTCCTCAAACCATCCAGCAATAAATTAGCTTAAAGAAAATTTTAAAGATTGCCCTGAGTCTCTTAAAGAACACGACACTTTTCATTTTTCTACTTTTTCATGCAGATAAATGTAGGTATCTCTCCAGAGTATTTATGGATTTTAGTCCTTTTTACCAGTTGGCCGTGTTTGCATTCATTTGAGAGAGAGGGAATAAAATTCTTTTTACACTGAGGAAGAAATTGAATTTAGAATGAAGCTGCCTGATGTCAGGGACGAGTGCTGACAAGGACTTGGGTCCAGTTCTTCCACTAAGTAGCTGACAAATCAGACCACCTCATTGGACCTCAAGTTTCTCACTTAGGGAGTCAAGGGGCTGGACTAAGTGGGCACCTGATCTACTGAGGGCATAGACCAGGATATGGATTTGGAGAAATGGGGTATCTTGGGTCAGGTGCCCCAACTATATACTCTGTAGCCAGAGAGAAGACTTGGCATGACTTCTGCTTCTTCGGTCACTTGGCTGGACACCAGTCACTGAACCCACAGTCATCTTGATAGACATTCTGCTGGATGGGTTCTGGGGGTCCAGAGATTCCTTCATTCAAGAAATAGTTGTCAAGCACCTACTATGTACATAATGGTACATAACGGTGAGGAAAGTCTTGCAGTCCCTGCCTTTAGGGAGTTTAAGTCTAGTGGGGGAGACAGATAGCCAAAGAGAAATAAAAAAGTACCATGTGACATGCGGAGGGTTTGGAAGCAGGGGTGGAGGGTGACCTAAGGAAAACCGCACTAGGGTGTAGCCAGAGAAGCCTTCCCTGAGAAGGTGGCGTCTGTGTGAAGTAGGGCAAAGGGAGAAGCGGAGGTGGGGAGCGTGTCCAAGGGCGGGAAAGGGCGGAGAGTGTCAGAGGAGCTGGTGTTGGCGCCCCAGGGAGAGAGGCTTGAAGTAAGGATGGCGAAGAAGACGCCAGACCGTGCAGAGCCTGCTGCATCAATGGAGGGGTTCGGGTTTTATTTTAAGGGAAATAGGAAGATTGGATTTACATGTCACCAGACTGAAATTTTCCACTTCGAACAGTCCAGTGTGCAAACTCTTAATTTTGTTTGTTTCCTATGATGAAACTCAGCTAAGAGAGTCCTTTTCCCCTTGGTGAGAGCCAATGGCAGCAAGTTCTGATACTCTCGTCTGAGTACCTTCTCAGTTGCAGAATTCTTCCCTTCCTTTTCCTTCTCCTTTTCTCTCTGCATTTGCTCAGTATTCTAAGGAGCATATGTATCTCCCTGTATTGAAGGAGAGCTGTCTGACCTGTGTTGGTCTTCTGCTGGCAGCTGCATTTTAATTTCCTTGGTATTTGTTCTCTCTCCCTGGGCAACTTGCGTGAAGTGATTTCCCAAGGGGAGCTGAGGGTTCTCCCCTTCCAAGTTTTGCCCTCATCCCAGCTCTCACCACTGTGCCCCTCTAGGTCCCTAATTTGGTCATCCACCCTGAAGCTTCTGCCATGGCCTTCCCAAGCTGTCAGTTCTCAGCTAACTTTTATCCTGCTGTGACTCATGAGCAGATCTATCCCCCATCCTATAGGAAGCAAGGATGACAGGGTGGGGTGGGGGAAAGGTTGCAGGGAAGGTAATATTTTGGGCTCTCTCTCTGCCTAAATCCACTCATCTGTATTAACATTAAGTGCATCCCTTGTTGGTGCTGAATCACTGTCCAGCATTACAGAGGGTAGTAGGGCCAAGTTCTTTCCATTCTCCGATTCCCAAACTTTTCCAGTTTTGACCCCATGCAAGAGTAATGCAGGGTAGGGGCAGCAATGAGCAGGGCTCCATCCTCGAGTTTAGATGTGTTCGCTTTCCAGTCCCACTCTCCTCTAAGCTCCAAGCCCTGGTCATCCTGACATGAGATCAGCATCACTTGGAGTGTGGTGGGGGCAATGGAGATGGAAAGAAACTGGTGAATTTTAGAGCCTGTTGATGGATAAGATGTGGGAGTTAAGGGAGAAGAAGGAGGAACCAGGGATACCTCCCTGGTTCTGGCATCAGCAGCTGGGTCCTAGGTAGTGTCACTGTTGCAGGGAGGGTGAGGTGAGTTGTGTTGGTGGTACAGAGTTGGGGATGGATTTGGAGAATCTCGTTTCATATGCATCATGTTGGAGACATCTGTGAGAAATATGCAAGGGAGAGGTCAAGCAGATCATTAGATTGCTGAGATCCACTCTCAGAGGAGAGGTCTGCAAGGTGATATACATTTAAGAGATGTCAGCAGACAAATGGTATTTAAAATTATAGATATGGATCTTAAACAGTCTCCAGTGTTTGGCTGGGGCTTAGGCTTTGCTGTGTGATCCTGAACATTTTACCCCATGGTTTGGGTAAGAAAAGCTTAGGCTCCAGATGGCTGCTCCTGGGAACCTGAGGCCCCAGGTGGCAGATCACTGATCCCCTGACAGCTGCAGCTGCTCACTCTGCAGACTCTGGACACATGGAAGCTGGGGGACAGTGGTTGGGACCAGTTGTCCCTGTGTAGGCGTAGCACGAGGGAGAGGTCTGGCAGGCTGGATAGGGTGGGGAGAGGAGGAGACTTCTAGAGGAGCTAAGTGGTTGCAATTATTCCTTGAGCCTCAAGGCTGTGGGGGCCGCACAGACAGTGAAGAATCATAACTAAAGTCCACTGTGCTCAGGTCTAGGGAGAGCCTGTACGTGTTAGCTCCCTCAAGTGTCTCAGAGTCACATGATACTCTAGTCCTTCCTATGGCTGCCCCTTATAAGCCCAGAAACCCACATCATGCATAGTACATATGTAGTGCATAGTACTTAGAAACCCACGTAGCCTCACAGGGGTATCATACTCAAAATTGAGAAGGAATTCCATCTTTACTGTCAAGGATATTAAAGGCACTCAAATATATAGTCCCAATAACATTAATTAGAATATTATTTCTTTCTCTAGTTATATAATCTACATGCTAAAGCTGCTGAAGCACCCTCATTGTCAAACCTCTCCCCACTTCCCTAATGAACTCTCCTCTTCCCCTGCCTCTAGGGCTCCCTCTCTTCTGCCTCTCCCTCTTAGCCCTTCATTACATGTGTATAGGACTTGGACAATCTCCTAGGAGGAAAGAATGCATCCTTTTTGAATGTGGGAAAACAAATCTGTGGCCTCAAATTGAAATGAAAGGATTCTCTCTGTTGGGATGGAGGGATGGACCTTTTTGTTTCCTCACATACTCACAGGTCGAATTACATTTCCATGATCTCATTCCAACTTCCCAACAATCTTGCAGGTTAATTGCTCTTATTAATCCAGTTTTATAGAGGAGGGAACTAAGGCTCAGATATGACGTGACTTGCCCAAAGCCACGTAGCTTTAAATGAGTAGAGAGGACTAGAATGTCACGCCAGCATGAAGGGAGCTGAGAAGTGAGATGCATCAAGGAGAGAAGTGGAGGGCGGTTGTTTCTCTCTCTCTCTCTCTCCACTCTCCTCCGTTTTCTCCTCTGCTCATCCATCTCCCCTCATTTTCTTTCAGTAGCAGAAGGAGCAGGGAACTTCCACCCCTCGGTCAGGAAATTCGGTGGGAAACAGGGAACAGGGACGTGTCTGGCTCCTGTCTGCTTTGTCTGGAGTATAATGAGGATATTAGAACAGATGACTTTGGATCGCATTTTGTGAATGTTGGTGTAACCCACACAAAGCGTAGCTGTCTTGTGACCCAGGCCTGACATGGTGATACACTCAAAGAAACTACTGTCAGATACCAAAAAGTATTTCACAAAGAAATCTCAACCTCTGCTAAAATCTCTCAAAGAACCGTAAAAGGGTGTTCTGCTCAAAATAGAGCAACGCTTTAAAAAAATCTCTCCCCATATACAGTCAAATACAACTACCTCTCAAATAATGTCACCTCTCTCTACATGCCTAAAAACTCTCCCTAAGCTCATAGGGTTTTCATCCTTCTTCTTTTCTCATTTCATTTTCAGGATTTATTTATTTCTCTTCCACCAACAACTCAGAGTTACTTTGCAGAGGAAATCAGCCCACCTGGTCGGGTTTCTATCAATTATCTCCTTTCCCTTTATTCCAATTTAGCAGGGAAGGCTGCACTATTCCAGAATTCCCCTCCACGGGCAGAGAAGGGGAGAGGCTGTCAGTAAAGATGGATGAATGATTCTCCTGTTACAGTGGGATAAATCCGGGAAAACGGGAATGGGAAGCTGGAAACCCTTCCCACTGCAGATACAGGCCAGATCACGAGGCAGTCCCTCCCGAGGTCTTCTCAAGGGGCATCCCACCCTCAAGCCTATAGCTGTGGAAGTTCCCCCACTGCTGATTCTGTTCAGATCAGGTGGAGTATACTGCACACCTCCCCCCCAAGGACTCCCTTTGGACACTCACAGAGCAGCAGGTGAAAAAGAGAGGGTGGGGGGAGGGGGGAGCAAAGGAAAGAGGGGGAATGGAAAAGGGACGAAGGAAAGGAGGGGGGAGTATAAGGAAGGAATGAAGGAGAGGGCAGAAAGAAAGGAGGGCACTGTCACCAAACCAGATGGAAGCAGGGGGCAACCCCAGCCTTGCCGTGAGAGACGCTGCTGAGAAGGAAGGACTTCCCTGATGCCCTAGAGGAGTTTCTCCCCCTGCTCTTGGTTCTTCTGCATCTAAGGGAGCTGGCTCAATCTCAGGGAAATCAGAGGGGTCCTTGGATTTGCTCAACATCTGCATGTATCATCTCATTTAAACTTTACAGCCACTTGGGCATATGGGTATTGCAGTAAAGTGATCTGTTAGTCTTTTGTCCCACTGGCATATAAACTACTCCAGAGTGGGACTCTGATGCTTGGTGTTGGTGGAACAATAAGGAAGCAAAGTGGCATTTTTTAGGTTAGTCAACTAAAGTCCAGAGCCACCAACCAGTTTCCAGTGGTGTCAGAACCAGATCTAGACTAAGGTGAAGTTTGCACTGTGCCCATCCTGGGCAGTATTTGGTGAGGATATGCAAACACATGGGACCCCAATCACAGGCTCCTGAGTCCAGAGTGGGTGTGACTATTGACCCGGCCACTTATAAGCAAATCCTTAACTTTTCATCTATGAATTGTGCTTAATGATACCACCCCCAGTGGAGCTGATGGGATGATTAAATAAATAATCACAACAGAAAGGTGAATTTGAAAGTCCTTATGGGCTTATGCTTCTCAGCTCTTCACTCTTTCTTGCCCCGGAACACCCAGCTCTGTGCTTGGGCCATAAACGTGCCTTCTGCTCCCGCATCTGATTAGGAAGTGCAGTAAAGGTAAAACAGGAAGTGTGCACTTTGAGGCCTGTGTGGTGTGTATCTACACGGCCTCAGCAGATGGAGCCCGTGGCCTCTGGCTCACCAGAGGCAGGCCGGCCTTAGGCCTTTCCCGGGGAGAGGAGGGCTGGGCAGCATGCTACTGCCGTTCCTTTCCCCGTTCAAGCCTCACCAGCCCTCAGAAATTCCTCCCCCTAACACCCTGCTTGGGGGATTTCCTTTCCCAGGGAGGACGAAATGACCTCGCTGTGGTTTTGAAAAACAAAACCAGAATAAATCTTCCAGAGCTGACCTGGCTTCCAAACGCAGAACGTAATTCCTCCTTTGCTGGGGCCATCGCGTCTGCACCCGCCTCTTCCTCTTAAGCAAGGAGCCAGCCCCAAAGGCAGACCCTGTTTCTTCATCTGGCTGGGGCCCTGCTCTAAGACCGGGCTAGGGCTGTAGACGGGCAGGGGAGCTCCAGGATGGAGGCCCAGGAAAGCCCATGTAAGAGGAGCTCAGGCTCACAGGCAAAGAACCCGTTAGCCCGGGCGGTGCTGGGGGTTGCAGCTGAATTCCCCATTCTGACAGTGGAACTCAGAGCTTCCCTTGGCCATGAGCTTCCCTCTGTCATTAAAATAATGAGTAAGTATAAAACCTGTGGCACAATGTCCAGCACATGAAACATTCAGAAATGTTGGCTGTGATGACAGCTCATAACCCTGTATTGTATTCATCTGTTTATGTATCTCTCCCCAACTCTGCATGTGCTGTCCGTGTCACTCTGCTAACATGCCATCCAGCTCACAGCTGATGCTAATTTAATAAAATAGCTCCTGGCATTGACCCAGGTAAAGGCCTGTCCGTTGACCAGTGACAAAAACCCTGGGGTTAGTGGCCTTGGGGTGGGGGTTCATGAATCCTTTCTATTCCACAAGTTATCTTAGGCCCTCTCTGGGCCTTCACTTCTCCGTCAATAAAATGAGGAGAAAGCGAAATCAACTCTAAAGGGCTTTTTTGCTTCTAGAGCCTGGCAAGAGGTGACTTGTTTGCAGATGGTGAGGGATGGTGATCAGAGACGTCAGGCTCAGGGTGGGGATAGGGGTGGGGCTGAGAGATGGCAGGGTGAAGCTGGGCCTGCTTCCCGTGATAAAAGGGCCACCTTGCCTTGCGGCTACCACTTTTGAGGTATGGCCTGAGGACTCCAGTCTAGAGGGATCTACCCCACCTTGACCCAGGTTGCTGAAATTATCGTTTTAGAGTCCCTGAGGAGACACAGTGGACTCTTGTTAAAATGTATGTTAGACACAGAACAGGTAACACAAAACAACACACGTCTAGTGGTTAGTAACAGCTAGCTGAGGGGAGGAGGGAGGCACTGAGGGCTGGAACAGGGGGCATGCTGAGGATGCTGGATGAGAGCTGCAAAGTGCAGAGCCAGGGCCCAGCAGCAGGAGTCGGTGCTGCTGGGAAAGACCTCAGTTTCCACAGGTGAGAAGAAGGGAAATAGAATAAGGAGCAGTTTCTAACAAATTGTGCTTAGTACGCAATATCCTGGTGGAGAAGTCCTCTTTTAATCCCTTCCTCATTCACTGTTGAGTATTAGTAATATTTAAGAGGCTCTGCTAAGGGTGGGGTAGGGGGTGTGGCAGCAAGATGGATGAAATACAGTCCTGCCTTCCAGAACAAAAATGAAGTGTGGACACTCCTGGACAGTCTGCCAGGAACCCATTTCAGCCAGCTTGGAGGCCCAGGACACCCAGTGGGTGGCCTGCCCTGGGTCTGGAGCTGGGTGTTCCAGCAGCCTGGGAGGAAATCTGGGGCTGCTCTTTGACTCAGTACATGATCTTTACAGACGTGAAAGAGAAAATAGGTCAGAAAGAATGTGTGTGGGGTATAAATCTGCCCCCTTTTGGAGCTGATGAGCCTGCAGGGGAGAGAAGGGCTGGCCCCCCACTCCTCCCCATCATCCCACAGAATAGCCATTGATCTCAGGAGGAGTTGAGGAAGACAGACCCCTCCCCAGCCGGGTGACACAGACCCTCAGCCCTGCCACCCACTCTCTCCTCATTGTTCGCATGGCTCTCCATGACCTGTGCCAAATGGTTTCCAGATTCCAGTAGAGAAGGTCCCTGAGGACTGGAGCATGGGGGGTCAGAGGGAACTCGGGCCTATGACGTTACTAAAGCTGCCTCCAACACCCCAGTCTGTAGATGATATCAGAAGCGAGTCCCAGAAGGGAAATACAGGCTGGCTCTCCCCAAGAGCAAGCGATTTATTTCAATAGTCATTAAGGAGAAGGAACCTCTAGGAATCAGATTGAAGACTTTGGTTACTCTGAATTTGGTGGTTTGCTCAGTCGTGGGCAACTCTAATATTTTAAAAGCAGTTTGGATGTAATGTCTTTAATTTGGATTGAATGAACTCTGCGCCCACACATACACAACACCTGTCCTCCACAGCTGGTGCCTCTGCAGGAATGCCAGCCCAGGTACTACACGTCACCACCCAACGTGTGTGATGTGTGTTTGTGTTCACCAATGTGGAAATGCTGTGTCATCGGGGAGGCTTTTAAAAGCATGTACAAAGTATTTTATTTCTATCTGTCTGTCTCCAAGCGATTTCAGAACAGGTACAGATGGCCATCATGGTGTGATGGACAGTCCATTGAATCTGCTCTTCTAATTTTTGTTTTTAATCAGCATCAGTATCTTTTTGTGGAGGCAAACAGATGTTCTGGATAACAGGAGAAAAACCATTCGGCTGGGATATTACGATGACATGTTAATTTAAACTTTTGGCCTAATTAGTATTTTGTTTATCTTTTAAAATCTGTATGTGATATTAGGAATTTAAATTCACAAGACAACATCCACGAAGCAAAACTTAATTTTTTTGCCAACAAGTTTCTACATTTCCATGTGAGAAATTCACCTTCAGACTGGGAATTTTGGTTGTCAAGGTGCCCACACTTTCACGCATGCAGGTGCTGTAGCTGAGCCCAGAGCTTGCACATCATGAGTGCTGGCTGAGTATCACCTATGTCTAGTTGATCAGGAGGTGCCAGGTGCTGGGGATGCAAAGAAGAGTAAACCACAGCCCTAGAGTCACTTCAAAGAAAAGGTGATCAAACCTATTACAGAAATATGTAAGGGGCTGTGTGATTCCCTCTCTTGGGGTCAGGGGAGGTGGCGTGGTGAGTAGGGCTTTGGAGAGTTGTCAGGTGTTGCCAGCTGGGGAGGGCCCTTGAGGTGAAGGCATCAATGAGCGTGTTTACAAATCCACGTTTCTGGGGACGTTGGCAGCTGCAGAAAGCGCAGGAGAGAGCTGCCAGTGTTCAGATTTAAAGGGCTGAGTACGCTCTCTTGGGGGTTTGGGCCTTATTCTACAGCAAGCAGTTGGGGGAGGTTTGAAGGCAAGTAAGAGGGTGGATGGGGGCTTCTGGAGATGGCAGAATGCGTCACACGGGACACACTGAAGGCTGCTTCTGACTTTCAGCTGCAACTGCTGCTGGCAGAGCGTGCCTCATAAACCTGAGGCCCAAGGCTGTGCCTCAGCAGAAGCCGCCTTGTTCCCAGTAGCTGCACACCTGGCAGGTCCCTGGAGAGAAAACCCGTCTACAGCTGGGGCCAAACCAGAGCTTCTGCTTCAAGCCATTCCTTCCAGCCTTTCCCTTTGGAGCCGCCATCCATATTAGTTAGTGATTGATTAACATGCACTGTTTGTTGGATTTAAAGGGTATATTTCTCAGAAACATGCTTAAAAATGGAAGTATTGAAACATCTTGTGAAAGTGCCAGGAGCATAATAAGTAAATTATAAACATTAATTTTCTTTTGTCCTTACTAAGCCAATGTCCAATTACCCATCTAGGGGAAGAAAGTACAGCTGGTTGACCCAAAAGCCCAGAAGCCCAGTTATCACCCTCTTTTCAGCAAGGGTTACTCAAATCACTGCCTGCTGCTTGTTAAGATACGAGCTCTCAGCCATGCTAGATTTTTTTGTGCTTGTCCTATTTTAAAGCACAGGTATTATAATAACCTTACCGGAAGGGCATTTTTGTTCTTTTTGATTGGATTCTTTTTTGATATGCTTATAAATTCTAAAGTTGTCATAATTAAATTGAACAGAAGACCAATGTGTGTGGCAGGGAGAGGGCATGTGGCAGTGGAGAGAGAAAGATCAGGGACATTGCATGTTTGATGCCAGCTTCACTAACAAAACTGTGGGGTGGGGCATCCTAGGAAAGGACACTGGCTGGAGAAATACTGGAGAATAATAATCCTGAATAAATACAAGAAAATGAGACATGAAGAGAGGAGATAAATAGTAGCTAATACTGAAGCCCTATTATTATTGAACACTGTGTCATCTGTGTGTCAAACCGGTCCATCCATAGCTTTATTATTTATCTAGTTTAAAGAAGAAGTGACTAAAATATATGGAATTTCTTGAGTCCCTTTAGTTTTGCTTTCTTAACTTACTTTTTAAACAATCGAGGCACTTACAATAAAATGCACACATCTCAGTGGACAGCTTGATGCTTTCTGACATGTGCACACTCATGTGACCATCACCCAGATCAAAATACCAAACATTCTCACTATTTTTTTCCCCCTATTTCACCCATCCTCCCATCCCCCTCCCCTGTGGCAACCACCAGTCTGCTCTATGTGTTCATGAGTCTATTTCTATTTTTTCTGTTTTGTTTTTCAGATTGCATATTTAAGTGAAATCAGATGGTGTTTGTCTTTCTCTGTCTGACTTATTTCACTTAGCATAATGCACTCTAGGTCCATCCATGTCACAAATGGCTAGGTTTCATTCTTTTTTATGGCTGAGTAATATTCCAGTCTCTGTGTGTGTGTGTGTGTGTGTGTGTGTGTGTGTGTGTGTGCGTGCGTGCGTGCGTGCGTGTGTGTGTGTGTGTGTGTGTGTGGCATCTCCTTTGTTCATTCATTTCACCCATAATCTTATTTAGTGACTTAGTTCATTTGATCCTCACAGCCACCTATGGAAGAGATACCAGCATTAACCCCATGTTATAGATGAAGAAACTGAGACTTAAGAGGGTATCCAAAGTCACACAGCTGGAAAGTAGTAAAGCCAGGATTTGAACCCAGATATACCAAGAGATCAGTGGAAAATTGTATTTTGCAGGCCCAGACTTTTAAGCCATTTCCAAGTATTTAGCCTTCTTTCAACTGGATAAAGGATGAGCTTAATAAACTGTCATTCATATGTCCTTCTTGCTAGCAAGTGTACTTCGAACAATTTAGAAGCAAAGAAGGAGCATACTATCAAATAGTTAAAGAAGTAATAATAATATGAATATACAGAAAGCAAAAATGATAAAGCAAATTAGGTAAGATACTGACAAATGGGGAATCTGGCTAAATGGTAGGTGGGAGTTCTTTGTGCTATTTTGGGGGTTCTTTGTGCTATTCCTGCAACTTGTTTCTAAACCTGAAATTATTTAAAAATTACAGAAAACAACACCAAAAACCTGAGACCAATGTGCCTACAAAAAAGATTCTCTGTCCTTTTCTGTTTCATAGTATACATTTCTAAATTTGGTTAAATTGGGCAGAACACCAGGGAGGGTGTGTGTGTGTGTGTGTGTGTATGTGTGTGTGTGTGTGTGTGTGTGTGTGTGTGTGTGTGTGCGTGTGCACGGAGCACCAGAAGTGTGAGCTGTATTGCACAACTATCTCACTCTGCTCTGAGCAGCAGCCTACTTCTTAAGGTCTGCCTGAGAAAAGAAGAGTAGTAAGTACATTTCACGGCTGTTAATTATCAAGTTACAAAGCAAGCCCTTCTGTCCTCCAACCTGAGAGGTGGGAGGCAGGTCCTTCCAGGGAGCTTGCCTAGGAACAAGCCTCTTTGTCCACTTCTGCCAAGACAGTGCAAAGGGATCCCTGCCATTTGAACCTTCAGAAGAAAAAATAATCTTTCCCAGCAGAGTGCCAAGAAACCAGAGAAACTCATTTTACCTGATTATTACATAATGGGATTTTAAGCCTAGAAAATAAGTCTACTGAAAAAATCCTTTCACTGTTGCTTGTCTGAATTATTCCCTCAGAGCTTCTCAGAAAGAACTAATTAATTAATCAGGGCCTGCAAGGATGAAGGGTCTCCCTTGATCTCTGGCCCTGGAGTCCCTAAATCGCTCAGTCAGCTAGGTCCAAAATCTGTGCTCTTTAACTACTGTGCACAGCAGCCATTCATTCTGTCAGCTCAGGGGGATTTCCAAAGCTTAGATGCATGACTCCCTAGACAGGAATTCAATTTGTAAAAGCAACAGGAAGGGAATGGATAGAGAGCACGAGAACAAGTGAGCAGGAGTTGGTCCCACCAAGGACCAGTCTCCCTGTTCAGCCTTTAGGGTGAGCAGGAACTTTAGGACTAATCTCCTACAACCCTCCCCCAAGGCCTGGAAGTGCCTTTGTGCAGCAGAGCATTTTGCCATATGGTATTTGACTTGGTCACTTTTTCCAATGGCAGGCCCTTGTGCTACAAGTGGTGGGAAGGCTGGCTCTAAAATCCCAATGCTCTTGTTTATTCTTCTCTTGGGGCTGTATTCTTCCACCTGTGTTAGCATTATTCTTTTCCACTTTACCTTTCAGACGGAGGCCTCATTTTCTTTATTGAGAGCATGGTGTCCCAACCTTGGTGCTATGGACATATTAGACCAAATAATTCTTGGTCACAGCGGCTGTCCTGTGTATTGCAGGCTGTTCAGCAGCTTCCTTGGTCTTTAGTAGCAAAAAGTTGGTAGCAGCCCCCTTCCAACTGCGACAACCAAACTGTCCCAGATGTTGTCAAACGTCTCCTGGGGAGCAAAATCAACCCTGGACAACTGACCTAGACCTTCCTGAGGAATAGGGGTCTTCCTGGTATTCTTGGGAATCCACTAGAGCCAGGAGAGGGACCAGAACAGGCTACAGGCATTTGATTCAAGCTTAGGTCAATGAGGGAAGAGACATCTCTGTGATTGGCTATCTGAGGCATTGTGGAAGACAGAGTTTGCTGTATTACTCTGGGTGCTGGTTCTAGAGCATTAGATCTATGTCATGTTCTGCACTGGCTATTCACTCAAGGGGTTTTTGAAGCAATCTCAGGATCAGGGCAGTTTGGGAAGCTGACCTAGAAATTCTAATCCAAATTGCCAAGGCAGGTCAGGGAATAATTAATAGTAATAATAATAATAATACCCCGTCTTAGGAATGTTTGGGATAGGCCATCTGAGCCCCGCCCAGGCTGGCTGCAGACTTACCTAATCCTGGCTGTCTTTCTCTTCCTCTCTAATTAGAACTGCCCTCTCTGTGGAAGGTCACAAAACTTATCTATTACATTCCAGGAACAGAGTCATGGACCGCCCGAGGTGAATCTGCAGGTGTCCACCCTATATTTTCAGGGAAGTGCTGAGGTTCGTCCAAGAGAAAATATTTGCTACAGCTGAAATTAGGATGAAAAAATAGTCTGGTCTTCTAGGGGGCACTGTAACTTCAGCTAAAAAAAACACAACCCAGCCAGAGACACAGGCCTAAGCACGAACACAGTATACTTAAGAGCTTGAGAATCGGGGAGCTCCTCCTTACTTAGGGAGTTTGTACAAGTTTTGATAATTTCTGGGGTCCCCCTTTGACTCTTGGGTTTGGGGGAACAGTACTGCTACCCCAAACTGCTGCGTTTTGGGGAAAGGATTTGACCGATCAGATATGGTCATAACAAAATAATCTGCATAATTAATCAGCTATAACAAAATTTAATTCTACTGTAATGTTACTCTCCACTTAATGTAGTAGGCCTTTTTACTCTTTAAAATTACATCTCAGTTACCAAGCACTTCATAAGATGCAGATTAACATATCTCCTTCCGAGGTAAATGATGGCTGGCTTGGTGATGAGGGGGCTCACGACTGACGCTTTTCCCCGGGATCCTGTAATTGTGTCCTCGCTGGTCTCACTGCCTCCCTCTCTTGCTCCCCCACAATTCGTTCTCTACCTAACAGCCAAGTGAGCTTTCCAAAGTGCAGCTCTTGGTTACAACCCTCCGAGGGCTTAGAATAAAATCCCAAACTTCTTCCCCACTCACAAGGCTCTTCCCTATGGGTCCCCCTCCAAACTCCCCAAATTCAGCACCAGCCTGGCTCTTCTGCCTTCAGGATTTTGTACCAGCTGCTCCCCCAATCTGCCACACTTTCCCCCCTGATCTTTGTGAGCTGACGCCCTGTCATTTATTTCTCTGCCCCTGTCACTTCCGCTGGAAAGCCTACCCGCACCACACAATCTCCACATTCTCTCCCTGTTTTTTCTTTGCTGTGTCATTATCATAATCTGAAATTATTTTATACACATACAGCTTGATTCAAATGTTACCAAACTATAGATATTGTTCTGTGACTTGATTTTTTTCCTGCCACCTGAGAGTGTGTCTTGGAGACCTTCCCATGTCAAACAAATCAGGACTAACTTCATTATTTTTAATGGCTTCATAATATTCCTTTAGATGTATATACCATAATCTAAGTTAACGTATTTACTCCTGATTTTTTACTATGATAAATAACACCAAAGTAAAGCACCCTTTTGAATACATGTCAGTGCACATGTGCAAGTATAGGTTTAGTATAGATTTTTTTTTCTTAGCATAGATTCCTGGAAGTGGACTTGCCAGGTCAAAGGTTATGCCCATTTGTCATTTTGAGAGATGCTGACTGTACTATTGCTTTCCTAAAAGGTAAATTTATTCTCCCACAAATAGTGTGTTAAGAGTGCAGACTTTCCTCATCCTCACTGACACTAGTCAGTATCATTCAAAATAATATTTTTTTTCCTTAAGGGATATACAGCAGTGGTTATCTCACATCATAATCCTGACAGAAGATTGCTTTCTGCTAGTGCCCCTGGAATCATGCCTCCAGGTCACTTCTGGGAGAAGCAACGAAAACCTCTGTGAGCTCTGGGAGTTTCATAAGACAAACAAAACCTTTCATAGTGGCCTCATCCATCCCAGCAGAAACCTCCTCTGTCCTAACCATCAGTGGGACTCAGTCAATAACCTGGAGAGCAGTGGGCCAGCCTGACATTTCCTGTATGTTATTCTCTCCCATCCATCATCCAGACACACCCAGCAAGTCGGCTGAGGCTCCAAAGTGAGTCGAAATCTGACCGCGTGAGCACACCGCGCCCACCCCCCACCCCCGACCTTGGCTTCTCTGCCGTCATTCAGAACCCTTTGTTTGGTTTCACTGAAGGACGAGAGGAGATCAGGGTCTGGTGATAGTCAGATACTCAGTCTCCAGCGATGGCTTCTCAAGCCGAGCACATCTGCTCTCTCTAAGAGAGGGCAGGACAAGAGAGGCAGCGAGCACCAAAAAAAAACATCTCACTTGGGGCACTGGCGAGTGTTGCAGGTGAAAAGTAAGACTCCAAGACTCCCTAGACACTGGCAAGAAACATACTTTTTAAAAAGAGTTTTTGAATTTTCCTCGTCCCAGCTTCACTTTTGTAATAAGAAAGAACCTCAGTTTTCTACCTTCCTGTGTAGGGGTTTTTCCTGCACAGTTCTTCCCTACCATGAGTCTCTTTCCTGGGTGTCTCCTTTACTCCTCGTTGGAAACACACTTCTGATACTTCTAGTCACCAAGTGTGGAGAGGATTTTTCCCTACAATAAGCAGTTCTCTGGGGCAACAGCTGGGTGTCCTGCAATTTAAATCAATTCTGACACTGTCTGCGTGGAGGCAGAGTGAGACCCACAGGCTAAGGGCTCAGTCCCACCAGACTGCTGTCCTGCACCCTTCACACTTCAGGCGCTAGTCTCAAGCCCAACTTGACACCTGTGTTTCTGATCAACTGGCTACAAGCCGGATGTTCCAAAGACCCCTTTGTTGGTTTCCATTAATTTGCTAGAGTGGCTCACTCTATTTGCTAGAATTCAGGGAAACACTTATATCTACTAGTTCATTAAAGGATATGATAAAGAAGACTAATGAATAAGTGAAGAGATACATAGGGTGAGATCTGGGAGGGTCCTGAACTTAGGAACTTCTGTGCCCCCAGAGTTGGGTATGTCACCCCACCAGTTCTGGGCTTGCCAGCCTGGAAGCTCTCTGAACCATCTACTCAGGATTTTATGGAGGCTTCCCCACGTAGGCATGATCGGTTATTAACTCCATTCCTGCCTGCTTTCCTCTCTCTGGGGCTGGAGGTGGGGTGGGACGGAGAGAATCCATGAAAGACCAAGCTTTTAATCATGGCTTCATCTTTCTGGTGAGCAAATCTCATCGAGGAGGCATCCAGAGGCCCTCCCAGAGTCACCTCACTAGAACAAGAGATGCTCCTCGTGTTCTTATCACTTGGGAATTTACAAGGGTTTTTAGGAGCTCTGTTCCAGAAACCAGGGGCTGAAACAATTTATATATTTTCTATCATCTCAAAACTTTCCTTCTTTGGGGAAAATGGAAGTTCCTTTGGCCAGAATCCTTACCTGATCCTAAACTACTTGATGATGTAATTGGCCTCCTGCTAGGCTAATATTTCCACACCTCTAGGAATAAGCTGTTATTGACTAGTCACTACATAAAGAGCTCCACCAATGTTGGACCACTGTGCTGTATATTTGAAACTGTTATAAGATTGCATATCAGTATACTTTAATACAAAAAAAAAAGAGCTCCACCCAGTGCTCTGGGCAGAGGCAGACACAGAGGTGGATTGCAGACCAGCAAACTGCTGGATGCAGTGCTTGACTATCACTGTGAGAATAAAGCCGGGTGTAAACCCTTTTACCCCAGGAACATTCTGTTGTCATTTCTTGGTCTCACCCCATAGTGAACTTTCACAGGGCTGAAACCCTTAGGCAAGACATCTCCTCAAAGGAATTGTTAGACTTCCCAAGAAAGGAAAGGATGGCCAGTATTTCCTGGGTGCTGGAGCTATGCTAACCTCTTTGTGTATATTATCTTACAACCCTGCAAGCTGGATAATATTAGTATCTCCAGCTTAGAGATGAGTTGACAACCAGAGAAGTTGAGTAACTAACCCAAGGCCACACAGATAGTAATGCCTGGGGCAGGATGTGAACCTACAACCCATACATTTATGCTCTATTGCCTTCTAGGTGAGCTTGGTGTCTTAACCTAAAGAATTTCAAAGGCATTATTTCTGGATGTTTATAGGCTATTGTACATTTCTTATAAGTTTCTTTAAAGAGAAAATTCCAAAATAACAATGGAATTACATTAAATCATGTCCCTTGTACCTGAAAGAGTCCAATACATGGTACATTTTCTGTGAGCTGATTTCCTTTCTCCACTTCCATGGGAGCTGATAGTTGTTCTTTGGTTCAGTGCCTGTAGAAGAACAAGATGGAATGTTCACTGGGCACCCCAGTCAAGGATGGGGTACGGTAACCAACTGTATTAGTTTCCTGTTGCTAGCAGCTATAATCAATGACCACAAACACTGGCTTAAAGCAACATAAGTTTATTATCTCATACTTCTGGAAGTCCTAAAATCAAGGTGTGTTCTTGAAAGTTCTAGGAGAGATCTGCTCCCTTGCCTTTTCCAGCTCCCAGAGGCCAACTGCATTCTTGTCTCATGGTCCCTTCCTTTGCCTTCAGATCTCCCTCTGCTCTCTGCTCTCTTCTCTGAGTCTGACCGTCCTGCATTCCCTCTGTGATTACACTGGACCCTCCTGGAGAATCCAGAATAATCTCCCCATCTCAAGATCCTTAATTTCAGTCACATCTGCAAAATCCCTTTTGCCATGTTAAGGTAGCATATTTATAGGTCCCAGGGATTAGGGTGTGGACACTTTTGGAGGACTGTTATTCAGCATACCATCTATCTCAATTTGCTGGGGTCTAAAATGGGGTCATTGAATATTTAGTGGTAAAACTAGGGAAATTCTAGCCAAACCTGGACAGTCAGTTGCCCTGAGTAAAGGGCCCTTGTTCCCAGAAGATAATTCTACTGATTCTTGGGGAAGTACAGAGGGAAGAGAAACACAAACAAGAAAGCTATAAAGGAAACTGTTCCCATAACATTCTTTAGGAGAAAAGCCACCTTTACCCTTAGATTCCCAGCATGCACTACATGCTTATCAGGACCACATCCTTTCAAAAAGGAACCGTCTCTGCCTCGTGTTCGCCCCTTGTTTTACTTGATAAAAACAAAGCTATTTCCTGGATAATACTTCAGAGCCTGAATTTTCCCTGAATGAGGAGCCTGTATGGTGAATTTCTATTCAAAAAGTTTAAAAGTTAATAAAGTGATTAGTAGACTTACAGTTAAAAATAGAGCCTGATTCCATGCAAATGACAGAGATGCTTAATGTGCAGCTGAGGTGGGTTTTCCATACCATGTGCCCTCCTGCTGTCTTTATTCCTCTCTCCTCACCTGCCACTCTACCCCCAAGCCACCCACCCCCCAGTTATATTTAGCATTGCAGTCTGTGGGTTTCTAAAATAATTCTCTCTTGTATTTATGAGTCTCACTGAAGGGGAAACCAGTTCATACCATATTTTTAGGTTTATATTTAGCTTTCTATTTCTGAAGAAATAAATAGAAAAAAATCTTTTTTTCAATAATGGGTGAATTCCAAGAAATTTGGAGCCTGGTTTGGAAAGGGAGGTGGGGATCTGGGGTGCTTTTTCAGGGGAAAAGATGTGAGTGGAGGCCAGACTGTGGGTGGCATGTAGCAGCTGGGGCATGTGAGAGGTTCATCCCAGCATGGTCTGTCACAAGTGACAGTTATGGAAGGGAGGGTCATAAATCATTTCCAAGCTGTGAAGATAAAGGGACTTAGATTCTCCAAAGCTAGCTGTGGTGGAGCAAATACCAGCTATAATCTGGGAGTGAGTGTGCCACTCTGCATTCCTCCCTGACAGTGGGTTCAGGGGTGCAAGAAGTAGTGGCTGCAAAAGCCAGAAAAGGACAAAAATCCAGGAACAAGAGGAAATCCAGGCATGCAAGGGGTTTTGGGAAGCATTTATTACTTCCTGCATGACTTCAGACAGCCTGAGAAGCATGCAGTGGGAGTGGGGGCAACTGGTGGGAGCTGACAGATGGTCAAGGGAACAGGACTGTGTGTCCAGAGGAGCATCTCATAGTTTGCAGGGCTGCTCTGAGCATGAGTCTGTTCAGGGACCTCAGCCTGACCCCCATGTGAGTCCAAACTCAGCCCACATCTCCTGCTGGTCAGCTACAGAGATTGGGCAGAAGAATGCCCCAGATTTGGACACCGTTTCATCCCCTCAGGAAAAACAGTTTCCATCACATGCCTTCCTGTGTCGGAGAGAGAGCACCCAGAAGCTGTCTTCACTATAAAGAAGGTATTGTGCTCTCATCACCTCTAGGACTCTGTATTTCATTGCTTCTCCTACACTTATAGATAAAAGGTGTAAAGGAAGGGAGCGGACACTGTGCTGGTGAGTCCACATCTGCCCCCAGCTTCCCTGCAGTGTGATGGCAAGTGTTTGGGGATGGTTGGCCAGGGCAAGGCTGGCTGCCTTCAGGAAAAGCAAAGCTAATTGCTCCCATGGAGAGTAAATCCATAACTAGCCTGTACTTGGTATAGGGGCCTTCAACCCACTCAGCTAATGGTGCCCAAAGGATGACACAGTGGACCCCCAAGTAGGAATCAAGTAGGAGTCTTACTTGAAGACTTATGGCTTAGGCTGCACAACTCAGAGAGAGGACCTAATATGACAGACTGTTTCACCCACCTTGGGGAGTGTGCTCATCTAGCATCTTGCTTCCCAAACAGATTAGGGTCAGAGGATCTGGGACTAGACGAAGATCTGGAAAGGTGCTGTAGCTTGTGTGGAGGAGTGTGAGACACCCTTAGTCACAGGATAAAAATGGTTATCATTGTTTTTCAACAAAGAAAGCCACGCCCTGGAGTGTTCAGTAGGACCTGGAGACTCCATGCCAGACTCTGTTCCTTTGCTTGAGTTACCCTGCCGCCTGGATGAGTGTGTAACTCCAGGGGAAAAATATGATCCCACCTTGGGGCAAATAACCTTTGAGACCGAAATCAGTCAAAGGGAGAAATAAAGTGGAGAAACCCGTTTATTGCCTACAAGCAGTCATCTCCTTGTGCTCATCCATGTCTCTGGCTACACAGCTGCAAAAGAACCCCACTGCACCTCTATGGTCCAGATATGCCCTCCCTCCAGCCCTTGTAATCACCTATTGATATGGAAATAAACTACTTCTCTCCACCCCTTGGAAACACCTACTGATATGGAGATGCACCTAAGGCCAGGCTAGAGAATCTGGAAATATATTGCAATTTTACCCAGAGTGTCTTTCTTCTGTTTTTTTTTTTGTTGTTGTTGTTGTTTTGTTGGTATTGTTAATGTACAATTCCTTGAACAACATTATGGTTACTAGACCCCCTATTATCAAGTCCCCCCCACATGTCCCATTACAGTCACTGTCCATCACCACAGTAAGATGCTATAGAATCATTACTTGTCTTCTCTGTAAATACTGCCTTTCCCGTATCCCCCCCCACTACATTATGTGTGCTAATCGTAATGCCCCTTTTTACTCCTTATTGCTACCTTCTAACCCTTCTGCCCCAGCCCCTTTCCCTTTGGTAACTGTTAGTCCATTCTTGGGTTCTGTGAGTCTTCTGCTGTTTTGTTCCTTCAGTTTTTTCTTTGTTCTTATACTCCACATAGGAGTGAGATCATTTGATACTTGTCTTTCTCTGCCTGGCTTATTCCACTGAGCATAATACCCTCTAGCTCCATCCATGTTGTTGCAAATGGTAGGATTTGTTTTCTTCTTATGGCTGAATAATATTCCATTATGTATATGTACCACATCTTCTTTATCCACTCATCTACTGATGGACACTTAGGTTGCTTCCATTTCTTGGCTATTGTAAATAGTGCTGTGATAAACATAGGGGTACATATGTCTTTTTCAAACTGCGCTGCTGCATTCTTAGGGTAAATTCCTAGGAGTGGAATTCCTGGGTCAAATGGTATTTCTATTTTGCGTTGTTTGAGGAACCTCCATACTGCTTTCCACAATGGTTGAACTAATTTACATTCACACCAGCAGTGTAGGAGGGTTCCCCTTTCTCCACATCCTCGCCAACATTTGTTGTTTGTCTTTTGGATGTTGGCCATCCTAACTGTTGTGAGGTGATATCTCATTGTGGTTTTAATTTGCATTTCTCTGATGATTAGTGATGTGGAGCATCTTTTTATGTGCCTGTTGGCCATCTGAATTTCTTCTTTGGAGAAGTATCTGTTCAGATACTCTGCCCATTTTTCAACTGGCTTATTTGCTTTTTGTTTGTTGAGGTGTGTGAGCTCTTTATATAATTTGGATGTAAACCCCTTATCAGATCTGTTGTTTATGAATATATTCTCCCATACTGTAGGATGCCTTTTTGTTCTGTTGATGGTGTCCTTTGCTGTACAGAAGCTTTTTAGTTTGATGTAGTCCCACTTGTTCATTTTTGCTTTTGTTTCCCTTGCCTGGGGAGATATGTTCATGAAGAAGTTGCTCATGTTTATGTCCAAGAGATTTTTGCCTATATTTTTTTCTAAGAGTTTTATGGTTTCATGACTTATATTCAGATCTTTGATCCATTTTGCGTTTACTTTTGTGTATGGGGTTAGACAGTAATCCAGTTTCATTCTCTTACATGTACCTGTCCAGTTTTTCCAACACCAGCTGTTGAAGAGGCTGTCATTTCCCCACTGTATATCCATGGCTTCTTTATCATATATTAATTGACCATATATGCTTGGGTTTATATCTGGGCTCTCTATTTTGTTCCACTGGTCTATGGGTCTGTTTTTGTGCCAGTACCAAATTGTCTTGATTACTGTGGCTTTGTAGTAGAGGTTGATGTCTGGGAGCATAATTCCTCCTGCTTTATTCTTCCTTCTCAGGATTGCTTTGGCTATTTGGGGTCTTTTGTGGTTCCATATAAATTTTAGAACTACTTGCTCTAGTTCATTGAAGAATGCTGTAGGTAATTTGATAGGGATTGCATTGAATCTGTAGATTGCTTTAGGCAGGATGGCCATTTTGACAATATTAATTCTTCCTAGCCAAGAGTATGGGATGAATTTCCATTTATTAGTGTCCTCCTTAATTTCTCTTAAGAGTGTCTTGTAGTTTTCAGGGTATAGGTCTTTCACTTCCTTGGTTAGGTTTATTCCTAGGTATTTTATTCTTTTGATGTGATTGTGAATGGAATTGTTTTCCTGATTTCTCTTTCTGCTAGTTCATTGTTAGTGTATAGGAGTGCAACAGATTTCTGTGTATTAATTTTGTATCCCGCAACTTTGCTGAATTCAGATATTAGATCTAGTAGTTTTGGAGTGGATTCTTTAGGGTTTTTTATGTACTATATCATGTCATCTGCAAACAGGGACAGTTTGACTTCTTCCTTGTCAGTCTGGATGCCTTTTATTTCTTTGTGTTTTCTGATTGCCATGGCTAGGACCTCCAGAACTATGTTAAATAAAAGTGGGGAGAGTGGGCATCCTTGTCTTGTTCCTGATCTTAAAGGAAAAGCTTTCAGTTTCTCGCTGTTAAGTATAATGTTGGCTGTGGGTTTGTCATATATGGCCTTTATTATATTGAGGTACTTGCCCTCTATACCCATTTTGTTGAGCGTTTTTATCATGAATGGATGTTGAATTTTGTCAAATGCTTTTTCAGCATCTATGGAGATGATGATGTGGTTTTTGTCTTTCTTTTTGTTGATGTGGTGGATGATGTTGATGGATTTTTGAATGTTGTACCATCCTTGCATCCCTGGGATGAATCCCACTGGATCATGATGGATGATCTTTTTGATGTATTTTTTAATTCAGTTTGCTAATATTTTCTTGAGTATTTTTGGGTCTATGTTCATCAGGGATATTGGTCTGTAATTTTCTTTTTTTGTGATGACTTTGCCTGGTTTTGGTATTAGAGTAATGCTGGTCTCATAGAATGAGTTTGGGAGTATTCTCTCCTCTTCTACTTTTTGTAAAACTTTAAGGAGGATGGATATTAAGTCTTTCTTCACTAAATGTTTGATAAAATTCAGCAGTGAAACCATGTGGTCCAGGCGTTTTGTTCTTAGGTAGTTTTTTGATTACCAATTCAATTTCCTTGCTGGTAATTGGTCTATTCAGATTTTCTGTTTCTTTCTGGGTCAGCCTTGGAAGGTTGTGTTTTTCTAGAAAGTTGTCCATTTCTTCTAGGTTATCCAGTTTGTTACCTTATAATTTTTCATAGTATTTTTCTCATAATTCTTTGTATTTCTGTGGTGTCCATAGTGATTTTTCCTTTCTGTTTTTTTCTTCATAAATCTGGTTAGGGGTTTGTCTATTTTGTTTATTTTCTTGAATAACCAGCTCCTGCTTTAATTGATTTTTTTCTATGGTTTTATTCTTCTCAATTTTATTTATTTCTGCTTTAATCTTTGTTATGCCCCTCCTTCTACTGACTTTGGGCCTCATTTGTTCTTCCTTTTCTAGTTTCATTAATTGTGAGTTTAGACTGTTTATTTGAGATTGTTCTTCTTTCCCGAGGTAGGCCTGTATTGCAATATATTTCCCTCTTAGCATGGCCTTTGATGCATCCCACAGATTTTGTGGTGTTGAATTATTGTTGTCATTTGTCTGCATATATTGCTTGATCTCTTTTTTTATGTGGTCATTGATCCATTGATTATTTAGGAGCATGTTATTAAGCCTCCATGTGTCTGTGGGCTTTTTCGTTTTCTTTGTGTAATTTATTTCTGGTTTCATACCTTTGTGATCTGTGGAGCTATTTGGTACAATTTCAATCTTTTTTAATATACTGAGGTTCTTTTTGTGGCCTAGTATATGATCTATTCTTGAAAATGTTCCCTGTGTACTTGAGAAGAATGTGTATCCTGTTGCTTTTGGATGGAGTGTTCTGTAGATGTCCATTAGTCTTTCTTCTGTTTTAAAGTATAGATTTTACTACTGTTTAGGAGTGGCATGAAAAACAAATCAGGAGATGATTGCCTTTGAAGAGATGATTGCCTTTGAAAGGATAGGGGGAGCACCCGCTCAGTCAGGAGGCAGAGGGAAAGCAGAAAACATGGGCAAGAGCCTTTATTATGGCTTCTGCAGGAATGAAGTGGGGGTGGCAGGGAGGCAGGATAAACAGGTTCCATATTGGCTAAATTGAGTAATTGCAGGGGGTTTTGTGACAGAGGAGCTGTTGCTAGTTGTCTGATACCCGGCCCTGGGGTGACAGGGTGGGAGAATAGTGGCCCTGAGTCTGAGAGCCTGTAGAGTAACTGGAAGGGGAATGGGCTCTTTGTTGGTTAGTTTGCATTTGAAAGGTTTGCTCTAGGGCGAGTTGTTTACTATCTCAAGGAATTGGCTAAACCCAGGGAGGGGTGGCCCCTCTAGAGTCAGTGAGGCCCCTGGTGTCCAAGCTCAAAGCCTCAGAAAACAGAAAATAGAAAGATAAGATTACTACACCTCCCTCTTCTCCACTGTCAGGACCCAGCTCAAGTCTCATTTGTTCTAGGAAAGCTTCCCAGGCCACCCCTCCCACTGAGGTCACATCCTCTCCAGAAGTTCTCCAGCACTTAATGCATCTGCCAATCATTTTGGTATCGATTATCTAAGTAAAACGTGTTGTGTCCCTGCATGGAAAACCTAATCCCTTGGAGGTGGGGGATTGTGTCTTTTACTTCTCTGTGACCCCTACAGCACCTGGCACAGAGCCTTAAACATAATAAACACTCATTACATTTTTGTTAGGGAATGCCCAAGACTGTTTGGTAGGCCACAGGGATAGTTACTTAAAAATAATTTTTTTTTATTAACCCTTGAGCAGTAATAACCCTCCCTAGAGAGACTTATAGCTTGGTTTCTTCCTTTATTTTCCAGTGCTTGATCTTTCTAAGATTTAGAATGTTTACAGATCCAGACCGCCTTTGTAAAATCCACAAAGAAAATTCAAGCAGCTCCAGCTGTGAAAACAACTCAGAAGGGGTTACTTCTAATTGCAGCTGAAAAGGAAAAATTGAGTTAGTATTGATGCCCTGACCACAGTGTTTCCTCCATTAACTCCCTGGAAGAGGACAGTAGATTACACACGTCAGCCAGGTTCACTGAGTAACCAGGAGGCAGATGAGACATGTCTGTCTCATGAATTATTATTAATGGAGAAATCATCTGTGTTGTGTCTGTGCTTGGCTGACGGGTCCAACACAGGCTGTCAGGAAGGGAGATTTACCTGGTTCCAAGGGGCCTTGAATGAGTTCTGAGACACAGTGGGTCCTCAGGGTACCAATGGCAGGACATACAATGCCACTCGTGGCCTTGGGCTTCTCCTGCTTGAGAACGGGAGCGAGAAAGGTAGACCAAATGGAGGATGGGTTGGACCTGAGTATAAAATGTTAGAGTGATTTGGCTCTGTTCCTGGGGCAGAGCTGATGGACAAAAATAGATCACATCTTGGGAAGCCTGGCATGAAATGAAATTCCAGGGCCCCAGCTATAGCTTTGCCAGTAGGCTACCTGCCAATGGCTACTTGCCATGCTCTTGTCATGCAAATGGAGGTAGTGGGGAATCGGGGAGGGAGGGGGGCTTCTTTTGTGGATAACTTAACATTGCAAGGGCTTCCACACCTATCCTTAATCCCTTGCTTTAAAAATATAGTTTATAGACCAGCAGTACTGGTCTCCTTTGGGAACTTGTTAGAAATGCTGAATCTCATGCAGAGCAGGGGAATAGGGTGAAGCCAAGGCTATGCCCCTGCCCCAGGTGCAAAATTTAAGGTGGTACACAAAAACTCTGTAATTAAGATAAATAGTATTTTTTAAATCAAAATTAATTCAAAAAATCCATGATTAACAAAATAAATATTAAATACACTTGAATGATCCTGCCCTTCTTATCTCACCCAAATCCTGGCCCTAATCTCAGGCCCCACCCAGACTGTTGGAATAGGAATCAACATTCTAACAAGAGCCTCAGAGGATTCACAGGCACATCAAAGTGTGAAAAACCCTGATGTGGATACACCTCCAAAGCTGTAACAACCCAAAATCTTGGAATCCAGAAGGCAGCAAAAATGGAAAGGGATGAGCAGAGATAAAGTTCTAGAAGCATCCAACCCCCAACTTTGCTTGTCATTTGCCTGGATTTGCACACTACTGTGTTAAAAGTATACAGTGTTTCGTAGTTTAACATGAATTTTTTAAAAAGGTTTTATGTTGAAATAATTATAGATTCATAGGAAGTTACAAAGATAGTACAGAGATCCCATGTGTCCTTCACACAGTTTCCCCTGATGGTTTCATTTTATGTAACTGTAGTACAATATCAAAATGAGTAAATTGACATTAGTATAAAATGTAGTTATATGTCATTTCATCACATGTATAGATTTACATAACCAATCCAACTAAGATAGAGAGCTATTCCATCACCACAAAGATCTCCCTGGACCTACAGCTTTATAGTCACAACCACCTCTCTTCCTTGCCCAACCCTCCACCCCCACCACCCCCACAATCCCTAACCCTTGGCACCACTAATCAGTATAATTCGTGAGAATGTATATAAATGAAATCATTTATTAACCTTTTGAGACTTTTTTTAAGTCAATATGGGAAACTGGAGATCCATCCCAATTTTTGCATGTACCATCTGTTTGTTCCTTTTGATTGCTAAGTAATATTCCATGGTATAGAGGTAACATAATTTGTCTAACCATTTACCTATTTTAGTATATTTTATTTGGATATTACAAGAAAAAGCTGAACTGTCATATACAGGTTTTTGTGTAGATATATTTCTATTTCTCCGAGATAAATACCCAGTAATGCAATTGCTAGTTTGTATGGTAAGTATATGTTTAGGTTTTAAGAAACTGACAAACTATTTTTCAGAGTAGCTTAACATTTTACATTTCCACCAGCAGTGTCTGAGAGATCCAGTTTCCCCACAACTTTGCTAGCATTTGGTATTGTCATTATTTTTTCTTTTAGCCATTCTGATAGGTGAATAGTGGTATCTCCTCATTGTCTAAATTTACATTTCTCTAATGCTTAATAGTATTGAAAATTTCATGTGTTTATTTGCCATCCATGTGTCCTCTTTGGTGAGATGTCTCTTCATCTCTTTTGCCCATCTGCTAACTGTATTGTTAGTTTTTTTTACTGTTGAGTTCTCAGGGTCCTTTCTATATTCTAGATATGAGTCCTCAGATATGTGGGTTGCAAATATTTTCTCTGAGTCTGTAACTTCTTCTTTCACCCTCTTAATAGGGTCTTTCACTGAAAAAAAAGAAAAAAATTAAATTTTGTCGAAGTCCAATTTATTGGTTTTTTTCTTTTATGCATCACGTTTTTGGTGTCATGTCTAAGAGTCTTCACCAAGCCCTGGGCCCCAAAATTTTCTCCTATATCTTCACCTAAGCGTTTGATACTTTTACATAATTTAAATCCATAGTCCATTTTGAATTAATTTTTATATGGAGTATGAGATTTAGACTGAAGTTTTTGTTTTTGTTTTTTCTTTTGTCTATGGCTTCCAGTTGCTCAGAACCATTTGTTGGAAAGACTGTCCTTCTTCTATTGAATTGTGTATGCATCTTTGTCAAAATTCAGTTGGCCATACTTGTGTGTGTGACTATTTCTAGACTTTGTATTCTGTTTGATTGATCTGTGTGTCTATTTCTCTGCCAGTACCTCACTGTCTTGATTACCATAGCTATATAAGTCTTGAGATTTGGATAGATTGATTTTTCCACTTTATTCTTCTTTCTTAGAAAAGGTTTTAACTATTCTAGTTCCTTTACCTTTCCATATAAATTTTAGAATTATTTTCTCTGTATTTACACAAAAAATCTTGCTGGGATTTTGATCAAAGCACATTAAATTTATCTATCAGTTTTGGAGAATATCTTTACTCTCTTGAGTCTTCTAAACCATAAACATGGTATGTCCCTACATTTATTTAGATCTTTGATTTCTTTCATCATCATTTTGTAGTTTTTAGCATACAATTTCTGTATATGTTTTATTATATTTATACTTAAGTATTTCATTTTTATGAGTCTTTTTAAGTGACCTTTTTTTTAAAATTCAGTTTCCACATGTTTGTTCAGCCTATAGAAATACAATTAATTTTCTTATGTTGTTCTTATATCCTATGACCTTAGTAAACTTACTCATTAGTTGTAGGAGCTTCCTGGTAGATTTCTTATGATTTTTAAGTAGAGATTCGTGCCATGTCCAAATAGAGACAGTTTTTCTCTTCCCTTTTTGATCTCTATGTCTTTCATTTTCTTTTCTTGTTTTACTGAGCTATCTAGGACTTCTAGTACTATGCTGAGTAACAGTAGTGAGAGCACACACCTTGCCTTGTTCCTGGTCTTAGAAAGCACTCAGTCTTTCATCATTAAGTACGATGTTTGCTGTAGGTTTTGTGAATGTATTTTATCATGTTGAAGAAGCTTTTTCTTCTATTCCTAGTTTTCTGAGCTTTTATCATGAAATAATATTGAATTTTGTCAATTGCTTTTTATGCATGGATTAATATAATCATATGATTTTTCTTCTTTAGTTTATTAATATGGGGGATTACATTGAATGATTTTTCAAATGTTAAAAACAGCATTGCATCCTTGGAATGCAAGGATGCCACATGGTCATGGTATATAATTCTATATATAGCTGGATTCTATTTGCTAATTGTAGCTCCAAGAGGAGGTGTTCCCCACCTGGGGCAAGTTCTCTATGAATTCAATGAGACTGAAGAAAGGCAAGGACAAAAGTTGGGGGTAAAGGGGGTTACCATGTTTATTCTCACTGCAGTCACAGGCAGCTTGGTACAGGTGTCTGGCTCAAATGTGCTCCCTAGGCTGGCTACAGGACCTGCTACCGAGCACAAGCTTAATCCTCTAGGCAGTAGGCCTCAGTGTCTCTTCGCTCCCCACCTTCTGAGCTCCCAGCTGCCACACACAGGCTTAACTCTCTAGGACCACTGGGGCTCCATGGCTCTCTCTCTTCCTCCCTCCCGGCTCCCACGCTCTGGGCAGATGGATCCCTGGCGACTGGTGGATGCCTGATTACATACCAAGAACACAGGCAGAAGAGAGAATGGGTGTTTCCTTTCTACCCCTCACTTGGAAAGGTACTCTCCTGACTGACCAGCAGCTCTGTTGACAGTAAACATCCCATAAATGTGCATACACACTCTTATTACATAACACAGTGGGTGCTATTAAGGCCAGCTGGCAATCCTGGTCTGAAAGTTCCATTTTCTCCACATTAGTATTTTGCTTATTTTTGCATGTTTTGTACTCTGCCTGGTTTTGGTGTCAGGGTAATACTGGCATCATAAAATGAATTAGAAATGTTTCCCTCCTTTTCTATTTTCTAGAAGATACTCTAGAATTGTTTTTTTTTTAACTTGAGCTTTATTGAGGTATAATTGGCATATAAAATTTTAAGATATTTGACATGTACATTGTGGTGATTTGATATACATATGAATTGTGAAAGAATCTAGTTAATATACCCATTATACGTCACATATATTTACCTTTTTTTTTGGTGAGAACATTTATGTTCTCCTCTCAACAATTTTAATTATACTGTAGTAGTATTTCCATACTGTGACTTACAAGAAATATATGTTTAGTCATTCAGATGACCAAAGTATATTTCTCATATATATTTGGTCTTCATCCGCAATTCCTGGCTCACAGCTCCCAAACCCTTGGAATTTCCTGAGAAATAAAAGCAATGGGAGCTACTTTTGTTATAATATTTGGTCACTTATCCTTAATTCCTGAAAACTGCTTCAGAGCCATAAAGGTGAAATAGGGTGTCTTGTTATTCATAACAAGCCTCTTTGCAGCACAAGTAGGTTTGTGTTATAAGTTGATTTTTGCAAAGCGTGTAAGGATGGGGGCTGGTTGCCAGGGAAACCAACTATGAGTAGAGGGTTGGACCTTTCAGTCCCACCCCCTGATTTCTGGGAAGGGGAGATAGGCTGGAGATTAAGTCAATCACCAATGGCCAATGAAGTAATCATTCTAATGAAGCCTCCATAAAAATCCCAAAAAGGAGAGGGTTTGGAGAGTTTCTAGGTTGGGAAACAGGAGTGCTTCCACACAACACTGTGCCAGGCTCCCAACTCCAAGAGGCACCAAACTCCATGAGGAGAAAGTCTCCTTTCCAGACTCCACCCTATGTATCTATTCATCTGGCTGTTGATTAGTATCCTTTAGTATCCCTTGTAATAAATCAGTCATCTAGGATGTAAACAAGTTTCCTGAGTCCTGTAAGCTACTTCAGCAAATTAATCAAACCCAAGGAGGTGGTCGTGGGAACCTCTGATTTATAGCCCATCAGTCAGAAGCACAGGTAACAGCCTGGGCTTGTGATTAGTATCTGCAGGGGAGGAGGCAGTCCTGTAGTACTGAGCCCTTACCTATGGGATCTGATGCTCTCTCCTGGTAGATGGTGTCAGAGTGAACTGTAGGATACCTTGCTGATGTCTGAGAATTGGTTGGCAGTATAGGAAACACACACATGATGGAATTGAGTGTTGTAATCATTTTAGTTATCAACTATAATCACCATGTTTTACATTAGATCCTTCCATAGCATTGGTTTCAATTCTTTGAATGTTTCGTGGAATTTTCCAGTAAAACCACATGGGCATTATGCACTTTTATATTCAGAATTTGATCCTCATAACATCCTTGCAAAGAAGACAATTTACAGATATGGAAACGTAAGACTCAGAGATATTAAGTGACTTAACCAAGATCTCAAAGTCTTCTGATTCCAAGTTCGGTGTTATTTCCACAATACTATGGTTCTGGAGTTAGGTCACTAGGCATTTGGAATCTCTTTGGGAAACAAGGAAAGAGAATAATTGTATCTGTTCTTGGTCACTTTTGTTTTGCTGGGTACCAGTTTCTTTTTTGCCTGACAGTCAAGTTAGAGCTAATAAGGCAATTAGTGAATTACAGAGTGTAAACCCTAGTACTGTTAGTATGATCATAAAGGTACAACCTAAAAGATTGGTGCTCAGGGAACATGGCACTGACGGCCAACTGCAAAGCCCCTGAAGCAAAGCAAACAAAAATGTCTGGAGAGAGGAGGACATCCTACATTCTGTGGTCCCTGATGGTTCTCTGGGAAGTTTCAATGTGCCATCTCCCTCCTTCTCCCTTATCACCTGGCTCAAAATTTCCTGCCAGGAATGATGTCTCCTTTAAGATAGGGTTTTCACCACCTTCACTATCCTTTCTGTGCATTTTTCTTCCTGCTCAGAGCATATCACTTCCCCATTCAGTAGCCTTCAGTGATTCCCAACTGTCTGTATTTCTCAACTTTATGGTTGTTGTCTAATGTCTATGGTTCTCAAACTTAAGAGAACAGAAGAATCACCTGGAGCAACTAATTAAAAATGTAGACTGTAAGTCTCAAGCCCAGGGATTTTGATTCAGTAACTCTAGACTGGGACTTAGGCATCTTCATTTTAATAACCTTCCCCTGGTGATTCCAGCATGAGTGGTCCACAGAACACATGCTACCAAACAGTGAGATGTAAAAACAGTGATGTGTAAAAATATGTAAAGGTCACACTCCTTAGCCAGGCCTTCAAGGACCAGGGGGAGTTTGATTTTCGAATTTGATTCCAGCTTACTTAGCCAATAGTACCCTTCCTCACCCCCACCCTGACCCCTACCAGTTCCTACAGGCGTATCACAGTGATTAAGACTAGTTGGTAAGCATGCTTTACATTCTGCAATGTCAGGCTATTTGCTGGAATTCCTCACTCTCCTTGGAAAGGCACAGTCACTCTCTCCTGTCCCATTTCCTCCTTGCCTTTAGCATCTCAACTTTGAGTACAATTCAAATGGTAGGTTGCCACACATTAATAGGTTGTGACCTGCTTTTTATTTCAATTTATGATTGCTAGAATAAAATCCACTAGAAAATGCCAGTGTACATTGCTGTAGTAAGGGTATTGTAATATATTTTTTTCAGTTAATTCAACATATACATACATATGTATGTATTGTGTCAGGATATAAAATGTATTTCTTACTGTGAGTTGCAGTAAAACAACAAAACTGAAGGCCACGGCTATAGCACTCACTTGATTTGTCTCTCTTTAGAGCCATCAGGATAGCCTTCTGTTTCTCTATTATTGTGACCCTTTGGAGATAATAAATAAAGCCGTCTTTACCCTTTTATCCCTCTATCATCCATCATGGTGTTTTGTGCTCAGGGAATCCTAGCTGAGTTGAATCAGCTGCATGATCACAGTCATGACTGTGCTGGGTTTGACTATTTCAGATCAAGCATCCATTTTTTAGGTGTAGGGTTGGGACCCTTCCTTTCAGAAGTTGTCTCTTTGTGAGACAGTAAACTCTGGAGCATTGCCAAGGGGAAGTGGCCCCTCGTCTTGGCCAGAAGAAAAGGGTAACATTTTCTAAGGCAATGCATTTCCCTGATGCAGCGTATTTCCCCTGGTAATTCTGGAGTGTGGTCTGAGGAATGGAGCGGGTGGCTCTCTGGATGAAGATGACCCAGTGGAAGGACACCCTAGAAGGGCAAGAGTAGGGAAGGTAGCTACGTGAACCTTTGTTGAGAATTTGTTGCCCCAAAACAAGCCACTATGCTGGATGCTCAAGATCGCAAGAAGTCTTCGGCATGGGTGACAGACTGAACCACATCTGGACCCCAGATACATTTTCCTAAGCCCAGCAGAGTGTCTCAAACAGCAATTTAATGGGTTAAGGTTATTTGAATGTAACTCATCTTAAAACCAGCTTGCTTCTCACATGTGTGTTAACTACACATCTCCTGTAGCTTGGGAGTTTGGGACCTCTTATCTACAGCAAGGTTCCTGACTTTGGAGAACTCAATACAGGAAAGGAGCGAAGACACAAACTCTCAGAAACAATTTCAAGGCCCGGGAACTGGGTGCGCTGTGAGCTAGCAGGGCCGTGAAGGGGATGGTGGGCGGGGCAAGCATGCTGGACGTGGGCTTGAGCTGGGCTTCAAATGAAAAGCTTGGGTAAGTGGAGAGTAAGGGGAGGGCACTTTCTGGAGGACAGGGAGAGGAAGGAAGGTCTGGCTTATGGCAGCAGAGGACCCGTGACAGCCAAGAGCCAGAAGTAAACGATGGTGAGGAAGACGGACGTGAAGGGCCAAGGGAAGGGAGGAGGGGCTATGGAATTTATTCAAACACCAAAAAGATTTTGTCACAAGGCCTACACAATTTGTCCTCGTCCTCAAAATAAAACTCGAAAACAAGTAAAATAACATCGCTTTTTTTTTTAAAAAAGGCAACACACCTATTAGAATGGCTAAAATCAAAAAATACTGATAATACCAAATGCTAGCGAGGATGTGCAGCAACAGGAATTCTCATGCATTGCTGGTGGAATGCAAAATGGTACAGCTACTTTGAAGACAGTTAGGCAGCCTCTTAAAAAATTAAATATACACTTACCATATAATCCAGTAATTACACTCCTAGATATTTACCCAACTGAGTTGAAAACTTACGTCCACATAAAAACCTGCGCAAGAATGTTATTTCAACTTAATTCATAATCCTTGAAAACTGGAAGCAATGAAGATGCCCTTCAATTGCTGAATGGGTCACGAAACAGTGGTACATCTAGACAATGGAATATTATTCAGCAATGAGAAGAAATGAGTTATCAAGCCACAAAAATACATGGAGGAAGTTTAAAAACTTATTGCTAAGTGAAAGAAGCCAGTCTGAAGAGGCTACATAATGTATGAGTCCAGCTATTTTTCATTTTGGAAAAGGCAAAACTATAAAGATCACAAAAAGATCGGTGGTTAGGGGAAGGGAGAGGGAAGAATAAGTGGAACACAGTGGATTTTGAGGGTGGAGAGACAATTCTGTATGAAACTATAATGGTAGGTACATGTCATCATGCACCTGTCAAAACCCATAGAATTTTACAAAACAAAGAGTGAATTTTAATGTAAACCATGGCCAGTAGTTAATAGCAGTGTGTCAGTATAGACTCAAGTATAACAAATGTACCACACTAATAAGAGGGGAAATAGGGTCGGGGGGGAGCAGAGAAGAAGGTGGAGTGCTGACTACATAGGACTCTATGTAGTATCTCTCTGTTCAATTATTCTGTATCTAAGACTCTGGTTAAAAAAAAATTGTCTTAACTATTTATTAATTTTTAATTGGACTTGTGCAGTGAAACCGCTTGGAAGTAAGACAGAACCTAAATTTTCATCCCCTTCCTAGTTTCCTGAGTTTTCTTATGAAGATGATATTGGGCTTGTCTGGTTAAATTTGAAAAAGCACCATTACAAATTCCTTGCAAAGAAAAAAAGGCTTTTCTTTGGCTGAACTTTGCTCACACAACTAATGACAGATTTTTTAGTCTGATTGTTAATTTTCCCTAATTATGTAGAAGACCCTTTAAATTTGTTGTGGTGGTTTTTCTTTTCTGAGTAACCAGATGCAGCAATCAGCCCACCTTTCATATTTTAAGAAGGCTTCACTTTGGTTTTTTTCTTTAACTACTCCTCTACTTTGGAATTTCTGCAAGTGATCATAGGGGTGAATTCCAATCTGTGGCTCTAGAGGCTTTTAGTGAGATGCTTGTTTTAAATCCCTCAAAACGACGCTAGCTTGTCCAGCAGAGGACCTTTAAAACTGGATTAATCCCCTTGAGTTCTAAATCCTTTTGCTTTGGGGGCTTGAAGTCGTTTGTGAATCACCACAGTTTGCTTTGAAGTTGGCACTTTCTGTTTAAATGGCAAGAGATGGGAAATAAGCCTTACAGAGCTGAACATATTGATTTCGGTTTTCACCTTTAATCCATACCTTTCCTCTATAATGTATGGTTTTCTTCTCTTAATTAGAAAGAGCCAGAGATTATCTGCACAAAACTGGAAGATTTATTGTGATCGGCGGGATTGTCTCTCCCGTCCATGACTCCTATGGAAAACAGGTGGGTCCCTCCTCGGCCCCTCTCCTCCCTCACCCTCCCTCCCTGACTGGATGGCTTCTCGGGCATAAAACTGCCCCAACTGCCGTCTCTGCCATGATCTCTGGAAACACAGATGCCCAGTAGCGGGCAGCCAGCTTCCCGTCTCTGGGCCACAGTCAGGCCCAAGCAAATAGGCGTTGGGCAGCAGCTGGGAGAACAGCTGCCCCCGGCCCCATCAGAACTCGTTGGAAGAGGAGCCTGCGCAAGCGGTGGGGGCCAGGTGCGACTGGGCGAGGCGGCCACATCGGGGTCTGCTTATGGGCTGGGCACGTGTGACCCGGGATTCTTGGAGTAAAAGGGCCTACGCCTTTCGTCATCTGATAAAATATTCATTTCCCTGCCCCTCCCTCCCTGCCACATGTCCCAGAAAATGGAGATCTCCCAGTTTCCCTTTCTCCCCAACTACAGTTCAGTGGTCTGGGAGGGAAGGGGGTCAACTAAGCAGCCATATTGAGCCATGAGACAGGCAGCGTTTGCCAAGCTAGTCTCATCTCTGCTTGGGACGCACACCGGCTGCTTCATCGGGGGAGACTCGCCTATTGCCCTGCTGGGGGCGGTAGACCCCACAGGACCTCCATTCTTTTTCCTTCCCCTCTGCCACGCCCTGCCTGTCTGTGTGGGAGACGGACAAGTGGAGGGGTCATGCCCTCACTCCCTGTCACTCCTGAGACATGGCTGCACTTTCACGAGGGCTGGCTTGGGACGGTGTCTTGGGGAGGCTGCAGGGAGCAGGCAGAGCCTGTCATGACTGCTCTGTTGCCTCCCAGGGCCTGGTGTCCAGCCGGCACCGCCTCATCATGTGTCAGCTGGCCGTCCAGAATTCCGACTGGATCAGGTAGGGCTGGCCTGGTGGCGCCAGAGGTGGGTGGCCCTGGGACTCACTGTGGTGGGTGGAGGAAGAGGACGAGCCCTGGCCGCAGTTTGGCTCCTGCCTGGGTGGGGAGGCCAGGGGAGATATTAGCCCCTTGCAGGCCATGATTTCATAGACCTTCAGGGGTGGCCCAGGGATTACTTTATTTTTTAACCAAGCAATGGGGGCAGTGTCTCATCTTCCCGGGCACCTTTGGATCCAGGAGTATTCTTGGAGCTTCCAAAAACATCACTGGGCTTGGGGTGCAGCAAGGCCAGAACGTCTGGGATGCCTCTCCACTTCCCTCCCCACTCCCTTCCGCTGACCTCCCACTCCCCTTCAGGGATGTTCCCGGCCTTGGCTGTTTCCCATTCCCGGGTTCCGGCTCCCTGGGCGGGAGCTCGTGCCTTGCCCTCAGATAGTCCCGCCCAGTCCTCTGCTAAGATGGTAGATGCCTCATTATCCTCTGAGCTTGCAGTGTAATTAAAGCAAGCCTCCACTAATTATGCTAATTATGCTCCCTGAAGTTCCTACAGTTATAATTTGCATGAGAAGATGACATTTAAAAAAAATAATGACACACCATTTGTACCGTAATCTCCCCCCATGGAAAAATCAGTGGCACCTAGAGGTTTCCATGGAAGGAGGGACGTGAAGGGAAGCTGGCCTCAGAATGAGGGATGCAGAGTTTGGGGCGAGATGGGGTGGCGGGGGTCGAGGGGGTCAGGACAGAAGCACCAATAGTAGTTCAGTAGTGAGCCTGCCGTTTGTGGGCAGTGATTGGTGGAGAAGTACATGCCCTTTGTAGACTTCTTATTCCCTGAAGGTAGATGTTAGAGAGAGACAGCTGCCTTTCCTCAGGTGAGAAACAGGCCCAGCGAAGTCAAGGAGCTTGAGAGTTACCAGCACAGCTGTGGTCAAGTCAGGACAAAACGAGGCCTCTTCACACTATAACTCATGATCTCCAGGGGAAAACGGGGTCCAGTGGGGAAAACACTGGGCAGAAGGCTGTTACTGCCTGGATGTAATTAGAAGATTCTGAAATAATTCCCTCATCTATTCAACAAATATTTACAGAGCACATACTGCCCTCCCTGTCCTGCTCTAGGCCCTTGGAAAATCAGGAACTCCGAGACTGAGGTCACCAGGGGGGCCCAAAGCTAGCTCTAGAGATGGGGCTGCGCATTGCAGGCCCTGGACTCAGGGTGCCTGTTTAGCCAGGTCAGATGTCTGCCCGTCTCCACCCGGGGTGGGCCGGGATCAGGGGAACCAGGCTCAAGGAAAGCTGACTCCCCAAGGGTTTTCAGCTGGCGAGACCTCGTCCCTGGGAACCTTAGGTGTGTGTGCATGGTGGCAGGTGGGCTAAGGAAATGTTTGGGAAATATCCCGATTTAGCAGCTCATTAAGCTGGCGATTAAGCCAAGGGCTTTATCAGGCTGGGGCTGGATCCCTGCTCACCTCACATTCCGGTGTGCAGCAGGGGTCCAGTGTGCGGGAGGGATTGGCCAGCCTGCAGGTCTGTGCCTCCCAGCCTGACCACCGTGCTCACGTCCATGCCCCCAAGGCGCCCTACACACAGGGAGGCCGACGGGGCAGATCCCCAGCTCAGGTAACTGAAGCCGCCACGTGATGGTTCATTTAATCCTCATCACGATCTTCTAATCCCTGGCTCATCTAACCCTTTCCACAGTCCTCTAAGATCTGGGGAGAACCCCCATTTTGCAGGTAAGGATATGAGCAGGACACTCTGCTAAGCCCTTCACATACAAAACTCGTTGAGCCGCTCTGATAACCCTGTAAGGGAGTTACTGTCATTATTCCCATTTTACAGATAGCAAAAAAGAGCCGTGAAAGATCACATAACTTTCCCAAAGCCCCACAGTTTAGAAGTTTGGAGCTGGGATTAAATCCTGGCAGGCTAGTACCAGCATCATTAAGCCTAAGTATACCTCTCTCGTCTTACTCAGGGGGAAACTGAGGCTCAGGAAGGTGTTTCCAGCCCATGTTTTATCTGATTCAAGATCTCAGTACATGGTATATAACCAGGCCTGCTGAGCTCCCTGAGCTGGGGTCTTTGGGAGGGACCAGTAGGTGTGAGGATGGAAACCGAGGGAAACGTCTTTCCGCCTACGTCAGGGTGGACCCGTGGGAGTGCTACCAGGACACCTGGCAGACGACCTGCAGCGTGCTGGGGCACCATCGGGACCTCATGAAGGTGAGCGGGGCTGCGGCTGACGGGCGGGCCACGGAAGCCAGGCAGGTCATGGAGAGGTGCGGCTGGCCTTCTCACCTGGCTGGGCCTCCTGTTTCTCAGCCAGCTGTGGGAGAAAGCAGGGCCGGAACAGCTCGAAGGAGAGCAGGGAATCAGGAGCAGAGCAGTACCAGCGGCGGCTCCCTGCTTTGCTCCCCTTGCCAGATGTGACTTGGGGTGGTTTTCATCTGGCAGCAAATTCTAGGTGGGATTCAGAAGACTTCAGAAAACGAGGGGAGAAGGAGCTGGGGCAGAAAAGAAAGGCAGGGGCAGAGAAGAGCTCTAGGAGGAATTACAAGCAGTCAGTCCTCCTGCCCCACCCATTTGGGACCCATCAGGACACTTCCTGCAACATGGGATGCTGTGCCTGAGGCACGTCACACCTGCCAGTCATTGTCACGTCCCTCCGCACACCAGTCCTATGACAGACAGCGTTCTGATCCCTGTTTTATTAGTGGGTAGAAGGAAGCACAGAGAGGGGAGCGCATGTATCTGAGGACACACAGCAACTGCTTAGTGAACACAGATGGGTGTCAGGGCTTGCAGCTAGCCTGCAGTGGCTGAAGAGCTGGTTGCCAGGTTAGAACAGGTCCCACATCAGCCAGTGTGTGCAGAAAGCACCCTCCACAGATCAAAACCAGCCCTAGTCCCACAGCGACAGGATGAAAGCAGCGCCATCGACAGCAAGAAACCTAACCACCACTACGAGACTCACTCAGCCTACTCACCCCCACTGTCCCGGGTGGCGCTCTCCCTGCCCAGATGGCTGTCAGGGGCCCTGCTCTGACACAGGGAGGGCCTCCACCCCTCTGTGTCTTCTACCGGAGGGCCTGTCAGAATCTCCTCCTCGGGGAGCTGTCAGCAGCCCCGATCACCCCACACTCCCACCTTCAAACTGTACTTTCCTTTAACAGACCTGGCGCTTTAGGGCTCCAGACCATCCAGGAATCAAGAGCAAGAGCAGAGGGCTAGCTGGCTGTCCCTTCATCTATCACGTTCTCCCCCCATGGGATCGAAGAAATCCATTCCCCTTCCCTCTGCTTTCAGAACCGTTCACACACGTCCTGAGTCTTTTCTGGCCCCCTTGCAAGGACTCCAAGGGTGGCACTGACTGGCTCTCTCTGCTGGTCTCAATGATGGCAGTAAGAAAGGACATCCCATCTCACTGTATGAGGGTGTATCTGTCAGAAAGGGCCAAGACACACTGGTAACAAACACCCTTGTATCTCAGTGGCTTTACACAGGTTTATTTCTCACACTACCTGACACGTCAGCTGGGGGGTCAGCTGGGGGCCTGTGCTCCTCCTAGTCACCCAGGAGCCTCAGGTTCCAGGCTGGAAGGGAGGAATCGGGGCCCTGCAGGCATGCCTGAACTCTGGCTTTACTAGCCATCAAGCCTGGCTCCTGTTTCACTATCTCAGTGCCTGGGCTTCCTGAACCCTCCCGGTGTCGCTCCTGCCCAGAGGCACGGGTCTGGCCCAGAGCACTCGGCCAGGAGCCCCGCTGTGCAGTGGTGGGCACAGATCAGCCCTCTCCTCGGAGCGGCGGCCTGGAGCTTCTTCCTGTTGACTCTGGGTCTCCCAAGTCACAGCACTGGGCTGGTGTTTCTGGCTTGAAGTGGGGACTGCCAGACAGACAGACGCAGGACTGAATAGGGGACTCAAGGCTGGTAGAAAGGCCTCTGAGAACTAGAGACGCAGAGGACTGATGACAACAGAGTAGGGCATGCGGCCGGCCCTTTTCTTCTTTGCCACCGAACAAGTCGAATGAGACTACTAATGCATGCAGCAAGAGGAAGAAATTCCTCAGTTACCAGAGCAGTTATTAAATGAGAACGTGGCGTTTTCGGGAGGCAGTCTGTCCCTCTGACTCCACTGGATGCAGCCTGGCAGACAGTCCTGCAAAGCGGGCTGAGAAGATCCCATGGTGCCCCACCTTGCTGGCTCCAGATGTGACTGGATGCTGCTGTGACCTCGTCCGGGCAGGAATATTCCATGACAGGTCACCCCCTCCCCAAGACGAATGCCTGCCCTTTCAGGGGTCATGTGCTGCTCTTCCTGTGGAAAAGCTGCCTCTGGAGCATCACTTGAGCCCTGGGGCTCAGGGTCCCCTGGCAGCAGGACTCAGCAATCCAGAAGAGGTGGTGGGCGGGAGTGGAATGATGGTTTCAGGGACAGGACCTTGAATCAGCAGTGGCCCTTAGGAAGCTGAACAGACTGGAAATTCATCCTTTGTTTCTCTGTGACCCAATGGCTACTCCCCCTCCCACCACGAGCAGGGGGGTTGCTTCTGGGTCAGCTGGGAAGAATGCTGCCTTATCAGCTCTCTGTTTTCTGCGGCCCTAGGAGAAGCAGCAGGCCAGATAACACAGGACAATGGACAATATACGCAGGATTCCCATTTGGCTCCGGAATGTGTGTTCACCCTGGCGTGCAGGCGCAAGAGTACCCAGAACCCTGCCCCCTCTTCCTGCAGCACAAACACATCGTGCTCTGCCTGGCACCGCTCTCTGGCTTGGCCCTGTTATTGGCATCTCTGGCCTGGAGAGGCGGCAGGTGGTGACAGTGCCTGGTGTTTGTACGACCTTTCCCAAGCTTACACAGCCCTTTGGCAGACGTGACCTCATTTGAGCCCCATGAAGCAGGCAGGGCGGCTGGTATGCATGCTCCATGGAAGGTCACCACACTGGCTGCTGTGTACAAAGCTCATGCCACATGCCAGGTCCTCTGTAGGCACCTTGCATATGTTCACTCGTGTAATCCTACCACAGCCCAGCAAGGCAGCTATGTTGCCTCTGTGTTAGTCTCTTGAGCTTGAGTTTCAAGAGAAGTCAAGTAGCTATCCAAGGTCACGCAACCAGAAGGGGTCAGAGCTCAAATTCGAACTCAGGTCTGTGCAATACCACATCTTGTGCTTTTCCCACTGAACTATCCTGCCTCCTGCCCAGCTAGTGTGGCCACATGGTGCAGCTGGGAAGAAAACCTACCCCCAGTTCTCTCCCTCAGCTCCAGGCAATAAGAGCTTGGAGATAAGCAGGGATGCTTTTCACTGGTCACTTGGCTAATGACACTGACTACTTCTACCTCTCCCCAGCGGGTGACTGGTTGCATCCTCTCCAACGTCAACACACCCTCCATGACGCCTGTGATCGGACAGCCCCAAAATGAGACGCCCCAGCCCGTTTACCAGAACAGCAACGTGCCCACCAAGCCTACTGCAGGTAGGGGAACACTGGGGTAGAGCAGTGGTTCTCAAACTTCAGAGTCACCTGGACGGCTTGTTAAAATGCAGATGGCCAGCCACCACCCCAGAAATTGATTCAGTAGGCCGGGGAAGAGAATTTGCGTTTTTAACGAGGTGATGCCCCTGCTCTGGTACTGGGGCCAGACTTTGAGAACTCTTATTATAGAGCGTCAGAAGGAGAGAGAGGAGAGAAAGGGGTGACAGTGTGCCTTTTTCTTCTGCACTTAAATATAAATATAATTGCCTTCACTGGTAATTAAAGATACAAAAAGGAGCATTTTTCTCTGCCATTTCCAAGGGGATGGAGGATCTTGCCAGAGGTCACACAGTGAGGAAATAGCATGGCCAAGCATCAAACCAGGCAGTCTGCATCCAGAATCACAAACTCTGAGCCACCTCTTCAGTGACAGAGAACAGGGGGCTCCCGACACCTAGTACTGTATGCCCAAACAGGGCTCGGTGCTTTACATGGCTTCTCATTTAATGCAGTAAGTCTGTGATATAGGTATTATGTTCCCATTCACAAAGGGAAAACCGAGATTCAGAGAAGGCGAGTGATTTGTCTAAGGTCACACAGCTCAAAAGTAGAAGAGCCAGAATTCATATTCAGGACTGTCTAAATCCGAGGTCTATATTCTTTCTAATATTCAGGCCAGTTACAAGAGACAGATCCAATCCCCAGAATTACTTTTCAAGCCTAGAGGTCATAAGCTGTTATATCTTTAGTCTGTTATCAACAGGGTAATTCACAAAGAAGAACCAGAATTTTGTAGTTTGCCTACAGCTACATGTGGGGGGTCAGAAAAATTTCCTGGATTAGAGCTCAGAGAGATCATTGAAAACCATATCCCCGCCCAGCCAAAGTATGTCTGATTGTTCTAAAGACCATGTGCAGGGGAAGGAATGCCTTAGCCCAGCAGAAATTATTTCAGATAAGTTCTTTGCCACCGGCCAAGTCTCCTTGAGTCTGGGTGTTAGTGTTCAGTGATGGGAGTGGCTAAGGAAATGCTCATGGTATTCAAAAATGAAAAAAGCAAACAGCATATATCCCCTTTAAATGTAGAAAATGATCAAACTTGTGTAGACTTGTCTGCCTAATACACATTTAAAAAATGGAAGAAAATAAATACTATGTCAATGTGTTAGTGGTTGTTATCCCTAGGGGTGGAATTATGAGTGCTTTTTATTGTCCTCTTTATATATATGTTCCTCTTCTATATTTTCCAATTTTTCAACAGTATAATAAACATGACCAGAAAACAGATTTCAGTCTACGGCTCAAAATGCTTGTGCCGTGGACTATGAATGAGAAGAAGGAATTTTGCTGTCATGTTTCTGTTCTTTTTCTCTACCCTCCTTTGCCTCCCACCCCCACCCCACCCCTGTTGTTTACAGCGGCCCAAATGCCAGGCTGACACAAGTGTAAGTTGTGAGTCGTTCTCTCCCTCTCTCCCTGTCTGTCTTGCTCTCTCCCACAGCCAAGATCTTGGGAAAGGTGGGAGAAAGCCTAAGCCGGATCTGCTGTGTCCGCCCGCCCGTGGAGCGCTTCACCTTCGTGGGTAAGGGAACGAGAACCTCTTTCCCAGTCCTGTCGATTCTTTCCTCCCTCCCGTCCTTTGTCCAGCAAACAGCCCCCAACCCCTGCTATGGGAAGGCCACTTACAGAGCAGTCATGGAGAGGAAACAGGTGAACAGAAATGTCTCTAGGCCTGCAATGCCAACCGGTTTTGAGAGTCCAGAGGGCATGATCACCTGGCCTGGGGCCGCCTGGGAGACGCCAGTGGTCATGTGATCATTTCCCACCCTCCACAGATGTTTCTATGTGCCGAAGAGTTTTCAGGGGGCCCAGAATGCTCCCTCAGGATCCCCCTGCTCTCGCAGGATCTGTGCTCTTGCCAGGAGACTGAGAACATACCTGCTCTTTCTTGAATTCCTCGTTTCTTGGCTGCTTCCCCATGGCCTTAGCATGGATGAGTATATCAGAGTCCTTGCGGCTCTTTCAGAGTCCCCAGATCCAGCTCTGCAGACTTGCTGAAGGGCTAGACCTCATTCTTTAGATTCTTTGTGGCTAACTTCCGCCATTTCTGAGATTTCCAATTTCAGTCATCTTGAAATGGACGAAGAGAGGTGGTTGAAGAAGGGAGGCAGGGGACCAAGATGGTATCTCTGTGGTTTTGTGCCCACTCAATAGCACATGTCAAGGGCTCTATCTCTCATGTCTTCCTCTGGCCCTTGCGTTCTGCCACGTGAAAAATCACAACATGCTTAGTTTTACTTATTCTTTGAACCTCTCCCTAAGGGGAGAGGGCCACTTCCTTCTGACTCTACAAGCTGTCTCCCTAGGGTGGGGGGACCTCCTTTTGTGGCCAGCCTCCCTAATATACAGAAGGAAACAGAAGGTGCTCAGCGTGAGTGTGTGTGTGCTCGTCCCTGGCTCCCCAGCGAAGCGGTCTGATTCTGAAAGTCCTCCAAATGTGAAGTCGTGCCCTGGCTCATGAGGAGAGGCTCCCTCTCCATTCCAGCCTGGCCTGTGCTCTCCATTCACTCTGCTCAGAGCCCCCTGTGCAGGGAGGCAAGCGGCCCCTCCCCGCCCTTCCCAGCCCATCCCATGTACTCCTCCCAAGGAGACCCCTGGGTGGACCATGTGTTAGGAAGCCGGTTCCCTAATGTTTCTGCCTTCCCTCTTTCCTCCCTAGATGAGAATGCCAATCTGGGCACCGTGATGCGGTACGAGGAGATTGGTGAGTGGGGCTGGGAAAGTGGGGGCATTTGAGCCACCTGCCTCCACCACGAACAAAAGCAGGGAGGAAGCTGATGCTACCTTCACAGCCTCCATGCAGCCTTCGGTGAAGGTGAAGGCATCTACTGCCTGTGTGAGGCCGTGTGGGCCCAAGGCCGCAGCAGGTGGAGTGTTACACACAGCGTCAGAGAGGAAGTTACTGATCCACCTGTGGAAGTGGGTGGAGTTCTGGATAACCCTGGGAAGCAAACCAGAGATCTTTCCAAGGTCTCAGAGAGGGTGGGAGACACAAGTGGGTGACCCCAATGTCTGAAGCTGATAAACAGCAGACAGATGCCAGAACGGAGCTGGAGCTGGCACAGATTCCACGTGACAAGTAGAGTCAGTGACAACTGGAATGCCTGGATCTCTAGGATAAGGGGCAGTCTGGTTTCCTGCAGGCATCTCAGTCTTACACTTGCAGCTGCCAAGATACTCCAGGCCAACTCTCCTAGTATTACTCTGTCTAAGGCTGGAGGTCAGTGGCTCCTGCTGGGATCCTGGGAGGTATGGGCCTATATCTGAGCATCAGGTTCTCCCAGGAGGCCCAGCAGATGGGACATCATTTCAAGTGGCTTCTCTGGGTCTTGTCCTCTGACCTGTGATGCAGTGGTGTTCCTGAGCTGGCTCATACTGGTTTGTTAGAACCACTTGAAAACTTCTTAGGAATTTTGCCAACCAGTTGTTAAATGCAGCCCATACTAAAAATTAAAGTATATTAAGCAACAGTTAAAATAAATAAGTTGTATTACAAATGAAGATAATGAGTACTCAAAACTCCTCACTTACTAGTTATTTTACCATGTTAACACCCTTTATTTCCCAGCACATCACAAAAAAATGGCACCTGGCCTCCTGGTTGCTCCCCAAAGCATCTGGCTCCAGGTTCCACAGCCCTAAATACCCAAAGGCAAGGATGGAAGCAAAAGCCTTGCACTCCCACTTTCCTGCGGTCCCACACCTGGCCAGAACTACCTTCCCGGAGAAGTCTTGGGCAGCAGAGCTCAGAGCAGTCTGCCAACTTTTAATTGTATTCCACTGTATATTTCTCTCACTCTTTGTTCCTGAAACAATGTATTGTGGCCAAGCTTCAGCTGTGACCTGGTTTACCTTCCCAGCAGGCAGGGTCAGCGCCCTGGGGAGGTCCCCCTCCTGCTGGGAGGCCAGGCCAATAGTATTTGCACAGCCCTGCTGCATGCCCCATGCCCTCATGAACATTTTCATGCTGGGGGCAGAGCTAGTCTTAGCTCCATCTTACTCTTCTTTCAGAGAAAGGAAAGCTGGGTGGCTACAGCTGTGAGGATGGATGCATGGCCTGGAGTGGTACAGGTGACGGCTGCCCCAGTGTGCAGGGGGAGCTAGAAAGGGCCGCAGGGCTAGGCTTCACATAGCCAGGATTCCTGGGAGGGGAGTGTGGCAGCAGAGCGCTGATTCTGACTCCCAGCCCTGGATCCCGGGATCAGGGTGAACTGGAGGAGAAGGTGGAGCTGGAAGGTGGCTGCCCTGCCTCTGCCAGACTGTGGAGCTGTGAGGCCCTCTGGTTCACGCGTCCCCTTTTTTGAAATTCCTTTGCACGCTTTACGAGAAGAAAAGTCCATTTTCTCCTAGCTTAGCCTCAATGGCACCTTTTCCATGTTCTGAAGCAACTGACTGCTCCGGGTGGGTTGCCCCAGACCAAAGGCGTGCATCCGTCTCACGCAGTAAACCGGGAGAAGTCACTGCTGCCCTCCAGTGGCCACAGATGGGATACTAAGCCCTGCTGGGCCCTCTGGTCTGGGACAGAGGCATCTGTTTGGCCTGCAAGAAAAAGTGGGAACCCCACTCTTTAACCTTCTGTTCTTTTTCTTAAAAAAGGAATCCAACATTATACTTGAAGGGGAAGTAAGTCTCTGGCCTGGAAATAGAAAAGCAAGTCATTTTCGTGGCTGTACAGCAGGGTTTCTCAGCTGTGGGCTACCGACAATTGGGAGTAGATAATTCTGTGTTGTGGTGGCACCGTGTGAACTGCGGGACGTCCAGCAGCATTCCTGCCATCTGAGCACTGGACACCAACAGCACACCCCCGTCCCCCGTCTTGATAACCAGAAATATCTCCAGACATTGCCAAATTCTGGAGACAAGATTAATGAAAGCACCAATACAGAGAAAGATGAGGTCCAGCATGTCCTCTGGACAAGGCTGCCTAATTGAACTGTTAGGCAACCAGAGTTGCAGAGTCTCAGCCTTTCAACAGAGAACTGACCTGGAACTCAGGGAGGCTCCAAGTAGGCAAGAGCAACAGGAATGAAGCCGGTCTGGCTTCTCTCAGCCATACCAAGGCTGGTTCGTTTCCACAGATGGGGAGTTGGGCCAGCAATCCAGTGGCGGGACATGGAGGAGGCAGTAACGCTGACTAGGACAGGCATTTTCCCCAGGGCACCGATGCTGCAAGAGCAGGGTCACAGCAGCCAACACCGCCCCACCCCACGTGGCTCTTAGACAGCCTGTCTTCATAGCCTCTGTGGTTAGCTTGTCGTTCACTTATTCACTACGTCCTGAGCACCTACTGCGTGCAGGTCGCTCTGCCAGGCCATGGGGATATAAAGATAAATTAAGGTCCCTATGCATAAACACATCACTAGGCTACAGTAGGACATGGAGAAGAGAGGAGAGGCTGTAGGACTGTCTCGGAGTTAAGACCCCAGTGCTCATGGGGCTCCTGAGGATGGGCTGCCGGGGTGGGATGGTGAGGTGGATGGTCTGTCATCAGCCCAGCAGCCTGCCACCAAGCCATCTGGAGAGCCCTGCAGCAGGAACAAGCTCGCCATCTGAAGGTCTGTCAGGTCCCTGAGCTAGCTGTGGGGCCTAAGGCAGGCAGGCAGGGCTGTCGGTCATCTCAGCCTCATGGTCCAGGGTGGCAGTGATCTCTGGAAGACTCAGCAGGGCGGTCTTACTCTCTCAGACAAGATGCCCACAGCCAGGGTCTCTTGAGGAGGGCCGGGGATGCCTGGGAACCAAACACACCACCCTGAGCCACGCCCCCAGCAAGGTCCCTCTGCAAACGTTTCCAAGAATCCCAGGATTCTTCATCCCCGTTGCTCAGTTTTAATGAGCAAGTCAGTTTGCTGCCTGTTTTAAACGATAATGGGCCTCCCTGGGATAGTTCTGCATGGGTTTAATGAGGGAAGAAAAACAACTGACAAGCAGAAAGTGTGCCTGGGAGCTGGGGCTCAGCCTTGCTTCTCAAGCCCTTTGCTGAAGACAGTGGCCGTGTGAGAGAGGACATCTGATGGCCTCAGCTGCCACATGGCGTGCTCAGCATGTCCCCGTTCTCCCCGCCACAGCAGCGCTTGTGATTCCGGAGATGGATCCGGGGTGACACCGCCAGAGAAGTAGAACTCCGCTGAAAACTTGAGTTCAATACAGAACAAGAGAGAGAGTCCTTTAGACCTTAAACAAGACACAGCTGGCTCAGTCTCTGTTAGGATGTCCAACCATCCTGGTTTAGCACTGACATTCCCGTGTCCCCAGAAACCCCTCAGTACCAGACAAACCAAGACTCCCTGAAGTAATTCTTCCCAGAGGGGAAGAGGCTGGGTGGAAAGCCAGCCTCAGGGAGGGGCCAGCAAGCTTTCTGCACTGCACACACTGTGGTGCTGGAGTGCCTGGAAGATCTGGGCCCTGGAGTTCATCGGGAAAGAACTTACGCCCTTTGCAAACTCTGTTCCCTCTCCATAGAGCTGCGGATCTTGCTGCTGTGCGGCAGTGACCTGCTGGAGTCCTTCTGCATCCCAGGGCTCTGGAACGAGGCAGATGTGAGTAGCCAGGCTACCACCGCTGGCCCAGGGAAGGGTGGGGAGGGTGCATTTGATTTTGGCCTCTAGTCTCTCCACTCCCTATGGCCTTCATCCCCGCCCTGAGGCTCTCACCCACTCTGAGCTCCCAGAAAGATAATCCCTTCGCATCACTGTGGAAGGAAATTGCCACCTATACCCCAAAGGTCATCCTACTGCATTTTTACACTCCTACTCGTCCTTGCTCTGTAAAGCCTGGGGTGGTGGGGCAATCTGAGTCACAGAATACCTTCTCCAAGTAGTGCCTGCAGGGTTGGGGGGTGGGGGTGGCAGAGGGGAGGCGAGGAGGGGAGGCTTAAAAAAAAAGCCTTTATCCTTTTGAGATTGTTGTGTCTTTTATTTGCTTTTGATTCCTTTCGAAAAGGTACCACCCTAGAATCCCTTCAACAAGAGAAAAGGGGCCAAGTTAATGGCAGAGGTCAGGAGGATCCTTCTGGCAATTGACTTGGGATAGAGGGAACCAAGAAGTTAAATTTACAAAACTTAGAAGCTCAGTTGACATCTTTTGTTGCCAGATCTGATTGTGATGGTCTTAAACCAGCTAATTTATAAGTTAATCACAGTTAATCACCCTTAATAGATACATTCATTCTTGCTCTTTCATTAATTAATTTGACAGCCTGAGCAAATGCTAGCTTCTAATCCCATAGCCCTGCGCAAGTTAGTCTCCAGGCAGCCATTCCATACCTAGTGCTTTTTTATTATCTTGCTGTATGACCCTGTGCAAGTCACTCAACTCCTCTGAGCCTCAGAGCTTTTTTCCCAGTTTTATTGAGATATATTTGACATATAACATTGTATTGGTTGAAGGTATACAACATAATGATTTGTATATGTATGTATATACTGTGAAATGATTATCACAATTAGTTAACATCCATCACCTCACATAGTACAACTTGGTTTTTAAAAAAATCTATAAAATTGATAGAATGTTATCTATAGCATTCTGAGATTTTAAAGAAATACACACTACAGTCCTTGCCTCCAAGTATTAGGTGGCAAGACACATACATATGACATTTTTTCATGTGCATATACATGTCTCTGAGAGAGAGAGGGACACCCTTTAGGATCAGAGTCAAGATTCCAGTTTTACTCCAACACAGTTGCTGGCAAAACAGATTCTGAGCATCAGTCTTTCCCATCTCTAAAATGAGCATAATAATTTACCTACCTCTGTTCCTGGTAATGGTCTAGATTGGAATATCTTAAAACAGACAGCTTTTGCCTCAGAATCTAAACAAGGGCCAAGCACTGGAATTTGTCTCCATAAATTTCATCAGTGAACTATAATCAATAAATTAACAAAAATGACTAATAAAAAAAAATGTACCTACCTCAGGGATTTCCGGAGAATTAAATGAGATTGTCTATGTGAAATGCCTAGCCTAACACCTGACACACAGTTACATGCAATAAAGATTAATAAGTGCATTTACCTAAAAAACACAGAGATGTACGCATATATATTCCAGGTGAAGAGCACAAATGCTAACATGCTGTGGGATAACCAAGAGGGGAGAGAGAGTTTCAGCAAAGCAAATTATGCTGTATAGTCCTTTCATCTCTACCTCTGAACAATTTCCTGCAGGTGAAATTCTAAACCTCCTTTCAGTTCTGGATTAAGTGGTTTAATTAAGTTTTACTTCCCTGTACTTCACAAGGTGCTGTGGAAGTAAAAAGTAATGGGCAAAGTTCTGTACTAGATCTCAGCAAAGCTCTTTCAAGATTCTGGGCAATTGCCTGGGGCCCCACCCATGAGGCCAGGAAGTCCTGGAGGGAGTAACGTGTAGCCGGGGCAGCAGCCTGAGGGCCCTGAGGGGTGAGAAGGGAATCTCTAGGGCCTCCCTCTCCAGGGAGGCTGAAATGTACACAATTTGGGGCCCTGGAGGCACAACCAGCCCCTTCTAGTTCCTCCCAGTTAGACTACCGAGGCAGGTCCTCTTGATTTCTCTCCAAAACGGCAGCTCTGGATGTTGTCAGATCCCACTCGGAGACCATGAAAAAGGGCCCAGGTCTCCTCTTCCGGTTGGTCCCTGGTGCTGAAATGGCCTGTTGGTTAAGACAGAAAATGAGGGAAACCAATAGCTGTTGATTTGCTGGGAGTGGGACAGTGGACAGTGGAGGTGGAGAAAGACCCTCATCTATTCAACCATTCCCCACTTAGCTGGTCACCCTGGCGTCCCAGAGCCCTCAGCCTGGCGGCCGCTCCAAGAGGGCACAACAAGGGGGCCAGCGGGGCCCACACACTGTGCAGAGAGGCGAGAATTCCAGTCCACAGCACCAACGGCTGGGGATTTGGGCCGAGCAGACACCCAGAGCTCACTGCTGTATGACCCTGTGCAGAGGGCTTTCTGGGGCCATTTAGAGCTCTACCTCCTCGTTCTCACCCAGCCATCACTCCATCCCTCATTTAACCCACAGCCAGTCTGTGAGATCCTTAGAATCATGGCATCTGAAATAGAGGCAAAAAAAGTCAAGGAGCTATTTCCTTACATAATTAGTGTGCCTCTCAGCCTACAACAGAGGTGTGCCAGAAGTACTGCATGTGGTTTATTTAAATCAAATTAAAATTCAACTCCAGATCTCTATCCCACCAGAATGATGATGAGTAGTCTCAGGCATTACTGACTAGCAGAGGCCAGGAGGCTTTTGTGTGCGAGCCCTGAACATGATGGCAGCCCTCAGGGTCCCCACAGACAGCTTCCCTAGTGTGGACCTTTGTGGCCCCTTGAAGTTGGAGGCACTTTGCTCCATTCCCCCGCGGGCCCAGGACTCCCAGCTAAGTCCCGAAGCCCAGAGCTGGGCCCCACCCACCAATGATCGCTAGTCCACTTTCTTCGGAGGCTTTGCCCCCAGGGTGCTGCCTGGGAGGGAGGAGAGGAGGAATCTAGCTTCTTTCTAGTGTGGAAGTGGAGGGTGGGGAACAGGAGAGCTCTTTTTGCTATTTATTCTGAAGGTATTTCCCTGTCTTGTCAATAGGTTTCAGTCCCAGACAAGTTCACTATGGATTCAGTGAGACCGAAAAAAATGACAGTGGAATGTTTTTCGGGTGAAAGGGTTTATAGGCAACTTTATTCCCATGGTGGCAGGTCAATCACTAGAATCCCATCCACTCAGAGCAAGTCAGCATGCAGCAAGCTGGTCTCTGCCTCTGGGCCTCTCCACCCACCACAGCCACCTCAGGCTCAGTCCTCCGCACTCCGCACTGCAACCCCTCCAGTCTCTGCTCTCCTGAAGCCCTGCAGCCCAGAGCCCTGGGCGGAGCTCTTTACATAGAGTCAGTAACAACGTATTGCCCACATGCATATAGTCAGCAAGCCATCCAGGGTCAGGTGAGGATCCTGGCCATAGGAACCTTCACTTTCTCCGTACTTCCCTATTTGCTCCCCCCACCTCAGGACATCTAGTAAAATCTCTTAGTTTAAAGCCATTGACTCCAAACTATTGTTTTCTACCCTGCAAATTAAAGGGCAAGGTCTGGTAGAGGATCTGGTTCTCTGCTAGACATAGGGTTGGGGTCAAGCAAAGGGTATATGGAGAGCACAAAATTAGTTCGTAACTCAATTAATTATTCCACTGTCCTCATTTGGAGATGTTTGGATCTTAGGGTCTAGAAAAGGAAGCTCTTTCTTTCAAGACTAGGCGTTGGGTGAGCCCTGCTTATTCTACTAGAAAGTTCTATCAGGAGGTTGCCTAGAAGCAGCCCATTTTAGAGTTTCCAGCCCCTAACCATGAGATTATGAGGGTTGAGGTGCAGGTCATGGGCTTCTATCCCAGGTTTCATTCATTCATTCAATCTTTATCAGTCACATTTCTCTTTACTACCTGGGTCTTGAGTGATACTTGTTGGCTACAGACCTCTGCTCAGTGGCCATGAACCTAAACCCTGGGTTTTGCCCATGACTGGGACAGGAGGAAGGAGGACAACAAAGCTGCTTGGAAAAGTCCTAGGCTGGCTCCACATCCTAGTCTCCTGTGTCTTCCCTAGAATCCTCAGAACCAAGGCAGGAAGGAAGTCACTCATTCAAACAGGTCTGGGCAGAAATAGGAGCCTTTCTACCCTCCAGTAAGAAAGCTCAGAGGGGCCATAGAGAGGATTTGCCCCTAGCCAGGCTGGGAAGCCACTGAGACAGTCCATTCCACAGCAGGACTGCCAAGCTTCCTCCAGCACAGGCACAAACTCTGCTGAGCTGCTCTTTCTCTTTTCATTTGGGTTCCTGGGCCCATGCTCTCCATCCAGAAATCGAATTACCAACTAAAGGCACGGCCCCACCCCCACCCACACACATCCCTTGGGCATTTCCTATTTGGCACAAAGATCCATTAACCCTCAGTGAATTCTAACCTCCTCTGACCAGTGACTCACCCCTTCCCCTCACATTCCATAGGGGAAAAAAAATGCCATACATATTTGTCAAGCTTCTCTCCACTGAGTGCAAAAGAGCTGCCTGATGGCCTGGCAGTTGGCCTTTTCATTATTGACTAGTAAAAGAAATCAAGATCCAGATTCCTAGACTAGCCTTGGAGGTTAGGACCCAGTCCCCCTAGCTCATCCCCCTCCCAGATTTTTTATTAGACAGCTAGACTTCCTGAGGAGACCTGATCTTAGCTGTTCTGGGTCATAACCCCACCACCAAAGCAGGTGCGCAGGCATGGGCCAGGGTGTGTGGGAAATCACGGCCAAAGGATAATGACTCAGCAGGGACAGATTTGTGAAGAGGGAAACTTTTATACTCCCCTCCTCCAAACAAAGCCCGGGGTCTAGGGCTTTTAATGCTGCAGTCACTTTGTCCATCATATTACAACAGAAGGCAGTCTGGCAAATGAATTCTGGTTCAGGCATTCTTTCCTTCAATAAGTCTTTCATCTAAGACCTCTCAAGGGCCTGGTATGATCATAAGAACATTTGCCCTTGAGGTACAAAAATATCTTACATTTTTATTATTTTTTTATATTACATAAAGCATGTAAAAGGCGTAGAAGAGTTCCTGAACTTAGTAAGCACTCAGTAAATGTTGTCTGTTATTCATTTATTGATTTTAAAACTTTTATTGAGTACCTAGCATGTTCCAGACACTCTTCCTGGGCAGAAAGAAAGAGAAAACAAAATAGACAAAGTTCCTCACTGTGTGTACTTTACTTTTTAGTGGGGAGACAGACAATAAATACTTGGATTATTTCTCCTGGATCATCTCAGTTAACCCCCGTAGAATGAACGGCCCCAGGGAAGTGGAATATCTATTCCCTTTTGCAAATATGGAGACCAAGGTGTACATGGATTGTGACTTGTCCAAGACCTCACGGCTACTGAACAGTGGAACAGGATTTCCCACAAGCCTTCGGATCCTTAATTCCGATAAGGCAGATAAGTGAGAAAAATGATACATATAATTCATAGCAGACCACAAGGAAGGAGGTAGCCCTTGACCCAGGCTTTGAATGATGGCCAGGATTGGGCTAAGTGGGTGGAAAGGGAAAGGCTTTTTGGGGTTGAGAGAAGGCTGTTTCAGTGGGGAGGAGCAAGACCTTTTGGGGAGATGGTTCTGGCTGGTTGAAACAGAGATTTATCTCAGTCTTTATTTGAGAAGTTTTCAACTTTTCAGCAAGCAGGCAAAATCATTAAATTTAATGATTAAATGTGTTCACCGCTCTCAAATGGTATTTGCATTTGAAATGAGCAAGTGTCAATAATTAACCCAAAGGAATGAAAATCTAAAGGTGGAACATTAGGTGCCAGAAATGGGCCAATGAGAGAATTGTTTTTTCTTTTTCTTTCTCTTTGCACTTCTCAAAGCCCAACATTCCACAGGCTGGCTCTAATTGGCTGTATCCTAGATTTTTCCAGCCAACCAGCCATGGGCTAACTGCTTCCTACATCCACCAGCTATGGGAAAACAACCAAATAAAATAAACAGAGGAAGAGCCTGGGGCCCTAGCCAGTCCAGAAGAAATCCCAGGGCTCCAGGACGAATGGAGCAAAGACAAACATTGATTTTTCAGGCTCAGATGGTTTTTATCAGACAGTGCAGTCCCAGCCAGGAAGCCCAGTGGACACTTCCACCCTGGGGATTAGGCCCCTGGCTGCTAGAACCAAAGCTGAATTTACAGACTCAGGGGAAGGAGGCCCAGCACCTACCGTGGGAGCTTCTGCTTCCCAGCTTTTGACTTGGGTCTGGGATCCCTTGCTTCCCACACCCACAAATTAGAAATGGGAGTGGAGACGATTTCCTCTGGGAACCCCCACTGCAGGATCATTCGTTTATTTGCACTAAGTGAAATGCACTCCCACCTCTGACCATACCTGGCCTTCCCCACAGAGAAGATTGGGGGGCCAGAACCAGGGTGGAGCATGTTTCAGAAGCCCCTCACCTACTGGGTGGCTTCTGCCTGACATTCTCTCCTGTCATCTTTTCTAACCTGCTCAAAAGTGTACAAATTATGTACTCCAGGGGGCGATATAGAGTAATACTGAGGAATTCGTTCCTGGTCAGCCTTGAGAGAAAATAAGAATATATAGTATTTTCAAATCAGAAAAGCTTTAAGTCACTAAAATATTCTTACAAGTGGATTTAGAAGAGGTGTAATGTGGTAGAAAGAGCCTTTAAAGGAAACCAGAGTGGGTTCAAATTCTCTTACTAGCTGTGCAGCTCATAAACTAGTTACTAAATGTCATGGTTTCCCCATATGTGAATTGAGATCTGAGACGCATATCTCAAGAAGATAGCTGTCTTAAAGATTAAATGTAATAATAAATGAAGCTCCTAGTAGTGTGCCTGGTGCATCTGGGTACCTTAAGAAATGTCTCTTTCCCTCCATACTGGTTGTCCCATGTTCATCCCCAAACATTCTTATCTGGAGCAGAAACGCAAGTGGGCCCAAGTCACTCATGGCCTATACCTTGAGAAGAGAGTGCTGTTTGGGGGAGACAACCGGGATTCTGAACCCTGATCTCAGAATGATCCTACAGAGGATCTCACCAGTTAGGCTTGCCTGGGTAAGTCAATATAAAGAGGATCCAGTTGCTAAGGGAAGTCAAGTTCTCCGTTTAAAATGCTTATAGCTTCTCTTTGCAGTTGGAATGAAACCCCATCTTCGATCTGGTCCTTGTCTGCTTTTCTACTTCTCTGTGCTCCAATCCCACCTGGTCTTCTCCTTCTTCTTTTTAAACAGTTTTGCCCACCTCAGGCACTTTGCGCTGGCCGTGGCCCCACTGGGAATGCTCTTCCCCCAGTGATCCTATAGCTGGCCCCTTCTTGTCATTTAGGTTTCAGCTTAAAGGTCATTTTGTTTTATTTTCAATATTGTTGGCTTGACCTGACATGTTCTTATTTATATCTGTATGTGTTTATGGTCTCCCTATGAGAAGGTGAGCTCTGAGCACGCTAGACTTGGCTGTGTTATGGGGCCACACCAGAATGGTGCCCAGTCCCCCATATACACTCAGTGCAAGTTTGTTGAATGAAAGAATGAAAGGCTACCTGGGACAGCTTGACTGGAGGCTGTTCTGCCCAAAAGGTAGTTTGCCTACACCATGAGATGTGGCCCAAACTTTCACCAGTTACCAAACTTTTGCCATTATCTGCTGCAAGATCTTAACCACTTAATAGGAACCTGCCCTGCTCTTCATAGCAATAGATACAGTTGAAATAATCATCTGTTTAATGTCTCCCTCTAGATAACAATCGATCCAGGGGACAAAACCCCATGTGTCTTGTCCATCCCTCTGTCCCTGGTCCCTGGTGCCCCTGAGCTCCAGCAGGGCAGGTCGTGAAATTCAGCCTCCTGGAGGGATGATAATGATACCCCATTCCTTATAAGAGATCTGCTGCCTGGGGCCAGGGTCATCGTGAGCATTCCCTCCCAAGGCCCAGTTGCTTCCTGCCTCAACATGGCTCATATCCTTCCCTCCGATTCCCCACATTTAGGGAAGGAGAGTCTGCCTCCCACTTCCTCTCCCCATCCCCACCCTTGCCTACCCTGGAGAGCCTTTGACAAGAAGATGAAAAGATATGATCAAAGCTGTCCCTGGGAGCAGGAAGTGAGAGCAGGGTGAATGCCACAGACCCCTACCTCTGAGATGTGACATGGGCCAGACTAAACTGGGAAGGTCACTGTGTGCTGCAAGGTGGGGGGGTGGGAGGAAGAGGGGACCCTAATCCTGCCCATGGTGGTGTGGCAGTATGAGATCACAGTGGCCACCACTAGGAAGGGGCCATGCCAATCAGGGCAGCTTGGCTGCACTGGCCACTCACTTCCCCACCTCCCCACCCCAAGGTGAGCCCTGCAGAGACCTCCGCCTGAAGGCACAGGAGGCGCTCTCCGGCTGGAACAGATGCTCCCTCCCAAGGGCGAGGACACACTGCTGCAGGCTCCATGGGCAGGGAGAGCCTGAGCGACCCTCCGTTCCTGGGGTCCGATGTCTGCCCTAACCTCCGTGAGGGGGGATGTCCTCCTTCCTGCTGGAATCTCCAGAGGTGCTTGTCCCCCAGAGGTGTTGACCACATCCCAAACCAAGCCAGAGGATTAGCATCGTAGTTAACTGCCTATGTGATTTAGAGCAACACTTTCCCAAAGGTTGGTGCACATCTGAAGGATCAGGAAGCTTTGCAAAGAGAGAGCCTCCAGGCCATCCAGAAGGGTTGTATCAGAATTCCCGGGGTGAGGTCCAGGCATCTGTTGTTGCTATTGTTTTTAAAGCTCCTTCAGTTGATTTTGCTGGCCAATCAGATCAAGTTTGGGAATGTGTAAAAGATCACCCTTGCTTGTCATAGGGACCGGATTGTCTGTCTTTAGAGTAACTTTTTTGGGTCTCCCAGGACTCCATTAGGTACGATGGGCTTCTCTCCAGGTCCTGCGACAGGGAGAGTTTATCAGTTGATGGCACCATAGTGACTGCCAGAAAGTACTGCAGGAATCCACTTATTCAATAGCACCTATGAGCGTCTGTGATGTGCCAGGTCCTTTTCTGCTGGGGACACAGCAATGAGCAAAACACAAACATATCCCTGCCCTTATGGAGTTTACTTTATAGGGGAGGGAGAAAGAGACAACAATAAGGTTAAACAAAACAAAAAAAAGCCCAGAGTGTTGGGTGGCGATAAATGCCGAGGAGGAACAGGAAGCACAGAAAAGGGTAAGGTCTGTGTGGCGTAGGGACTGTGTGGGTCTGTGTGCACAGGGACACAGGTTGAATAGTGTGGCCAGAGATGGTCTCAGTGAGAAGGTGACTTTTTAAAAACTATAGGGTTCCACTAAAAAATTTTTTTTAATATATGTATGTATTTTTAATTGAAGTATACTTGACATACAGTATCACATTAGTTGCAGGTGTGCAAGATAATGATTCAACAAATTTATACGTTACAAAATGCTCACTACAAGTACAGCTATCATCTGTTGCTATATCGCTATACAGTTATTAAATATTATTGACTATATTCCCTATGCTCATTTTTCATCCCCATGATTTATTTATTTTATAATTGGAGGTTTGTACTTCTTTATCCCCTTCACCTACTTCACCCATTCTCCCCTCCTTCTGGCAACCACCAGTTGTTCTCTGTGTTCATGAGTCTGTTTTTTTTTTTATGTTTGTTCATTTGTTTTGCTTTTAGATTCCACATATAAGTGAAATCATATGTCTTTCCCTGCCTGACTTATTGCACTTAGCATAATAATCTCTAGCTCCATCTTAATTATTGCAAATGGCAAGATATCATTCTTTTTTATGGCTGAATAATATTCCATTGTGTATCTTCTTTATTCATTTATCTGTCAATGGACACTTAGAGAAGAGTTTTGAGCCAAGGAGGATCATAACTTGACTTATATTTTCACGTTACTAGTCTGGCTGTTGCGAAGAGACTGAAAAAAGCAAGAGGAGAACAGGGAGACCAGAGTAATTAATCCAAGTGAGAGATGATGGAGATGAATTCGTTGTCCATTGCTGCAAACTTGATGGCTTAAAACCACACACACTGATTCTCTGAAACTTCTGGAAGCCAGAAATGTGAAGTAGGTTTCACTAGGCCAAAACTAAGTTGTTGGCAAGGCCATATTGCCTCCTGAGGAATTCCCTCCCTGCCTCACCCTGCTTCTAGAGCTGCACCGCTTGCCTTCCTAGGCTCACGGCCCCTTCTTCAATCCTCCAGAACCATGGTGGGGCTTCTAATCTCTGTGCTCCATCTTTATATCACCACCTCTCTTCTGTGTTGAATCTCCCTCTGCCTCCTTGTTATCGCATTAAGGCCCACCTAGATTATTCAGGATAATTTCAAGGTTTTTAGTTTAATCAAATCAGCATACATGTTGCCGTGTAAGGTAACATTTACAGGTTTCAGAAATTAGAACCTGGATGGCTTTGGGGGCTATTGTTTAACCTACCAAAGGAGGCTTGGACCAGGATAGAATTGATGAAAATGGTGAAAAATGAGCAGAGTATTGGATTTGTTTTGAAGACAGAGTCAATTGGGTTACGTTACAGATCGAAAGCCAGATGTGAGAGAAAGAGAGAAATCAAGGAAAATGCCATTGTTTGGCTTGAGAAATTGTAAGAAGAGAGTTTTCAGTTACAAAAGTGAAAAAGACTGTAGGAAAAGTATTACCTTTTGGATGGAGGGGATTGACTGACTGATTGATGTCAGAGGACATTTTGGACATTTTAGGTACGAGATGCCCCATCCAAGTTAAATACTGAATGTTGGAAAGGCTGCTGGATATATGAGTCTGAACTTCAAGAGAGAAGTTTATATTGGAATTATTCATTTTGGAGCCTTAAGTGTGACTTTAAAGCTTTGAAATTAAATGAAATTTTCAGGGTATGAATATAGACAGAAAAAAAAAGACGTCCAAGGGCTGAGGCCTAGGGACTGCAGTGGTTCAAGGTCAGGGAGATGAGAAAGAACCAGTACAGGGAGACCAGAAAAGAGCAGCTGGTGAAAAAGGAAGACAACAAGGAGCAGGGTCCTGGAGGCCACAGGAGGCAGGAGATGGGGACTGGGGGGGGGGGGGGCAAGGACAGCTAAGGCCCTGCAAGGTGAAAGGCACACCTCACCTAGCTGGCACCTCTCCCTATCCCAAACACTCGTGCACACACCCTCCTGCATGGAAATCAAGCCCAGTGCCCTAGGGTCTGGCCAAAGGAGTAGAAAATGTGCACAGTCTCTGGCCTAACCCCCAGCAGAGATGCTACTTGGATGTGGTAAAGCTGTGTGTCTTGTCTCCATCACACACTTGTGATTCTCAGGGGGCAAGTCTTATCACCTGCTTCTGGAAAAGAAAGACATCTCAAGCAGCAAGGGCTCCATCTGCTTGCCACCCCCTGAGCTGTCTGGCACTGTTACTGATTGGGGCTCAGATCATTAGTTCCTGAGTGGAGAGCAGCAGCTGGTCTAATGTCACCCACAGGGCAAGTCCCCCACGGGATCTGCCTGCCATTCTGAGCCATCATTTTCATGCCTTAAACCAGACCACGCACTTTACAGAGCCCCATTATTTCACACATCACATATATGAAACATCCACCATGTTCTCAGAATCAAACTGAAGGCAGATCCAACATGATGTGATGTGCACCAGATCTCTTGAAACACCTACACAGCTGGCAGTTTGAGGAATCTCCACGTATACCAGCTTGGATGGATTCTTCTCTTCTCTGTCTCTACCCTGCAACTACCCCTGGAGTTTTAATTCAGTTTTAATTACACAACTGGTTCTCAAGCTTGGTTGCTTATTTGAATAATCTGGAGAATAAAAAGCAATTGATGCCTGGGTCCCATTCCCAGAGATTTTGATTTAATTGATCCTGGGTGTGAGTTGGGCTTTGGGATTTTAAAAAGCTCCCCAGGTAATTCTAACAAGCAGCCAAGTTTGAGAACGTGTGCCTTAGGTTACCGTCTGAGTAATAAATCCAGTGCAGTATTCTAAAAGCTATGGCAGAGGCTGGATCTACCTACAACTCACTGCCCTGCCTCTCCCTAACATTCCTGATTCATAGGACAAACACTCAGGGCTCATTTACCCAATCTGAATACCACCAATAGATGCAGCAAATTATAATGTCCTGTGTTTTCCAAATGGCATGATCCAGTGGGGGCTCTGATAATCTATACTTGGATTGCTTGTCCCTGGAGCAGGTCTTCTTAGTGAGTTGCACTGCATAGAAGCAACATGCTTCCCCCTCATCTCTGCACGACTTCCCTCCTAGGGCACTGTCAGCCAACTTTTTAGTTCAGCAACACCAGAGTTCCAGTTGCAAGCAATGGGATAAGTAGGGTAAAGGTGAATGGAAATACCCAAGGGTGTGGGTGAGCTTGTGTGCATGCGCGCACACACACACACACACACACGATGAATCAAACTTGGAAGTAAAATTCTGCTGGTACAGAAGTCCCCTGGTAGAGAAGAAATGGCCACAGTGCTCCATAATGTCTGTGTTTGCGGCCTTCATTTGGAGAATTATGGGGAAATCCTGGGTCCCTTGCTGGCAGAGCAGGGCTTGCTCAATGAACTGCACCACCTAGAAGCCACCTGCATCCCCCTTTTCTCGCCCCATCTGGAATTCTTAATTGGCAAGATCCAAACAGTAATATGTCTGGGCTAGAGCCAAGTCTATTAAATGCCATAACTTTCAGGCTCTTTGAAAATAAAAATTGGCACGAGTTTCCAGAAAGCAACATGGTAATATGTCTCAAGAGCTTGAAATATGTCCAGTTCATATCCTTTCCTCCAATTATTTTACTTCTTATCCTAAGGGAATCATCAGCAATATGGTAAAAGATTTATGTATAAAGATCTTCAAGAGAGCATTATGTGTAATTGCAAAAAATCAGAAATAACTGTACACTTTCTATAGTACAAGATTGGTTTACTATATCATGGTATATCATAGTACCGTCAGACAATGAAATATGCATAGTGTTAAAACAGTATTTTCAAGTAATTTTGGACAATGTCAGAAAATGTTCACAATATAACGCTAAGTGAAAAAAAGAAGTAAACAGGTAAAATGATTAATTTTGCAATTTAATCCAGTTGTGGATATATACACTTATTTGTAGAGAGGAAAACACTGCCCAGAAATACACGATGTTAACAGTGGTTACCTGGAGTATATGGTTATGATTGATTTCTTTTTTTCCCCTAAGTTCCCCAAACTTATATTGTGTCTACAATCAGAAAAAAAAAAGTTATTTTTTAAACATAAAAGTTTCATGTCTCATTATGGCGCAAGCTTCTATCAGAGGCTGATCTCAGAAATGACCCCCAAATCTCCCTGCTGTCACTGCCTGTGTGCACATTGACGCATTCCAAGCCCTGCCCAGCTCTTCGCTGCCCTTGAGTCCCACAGCAGCCTTGGCGTGGGCGAGCCAGGAAAACTCTCCAGCCCCTCTCAGTAGTCCACCTGGGGCTGGGGGTGTGCTTGTTGAGCAGTGAGATCTGTCACCCACGGGAGTGTCTACCAGGTAAGGCCCATGTGTCATTCGTGTTACTCTTCAGCATTATGAACTCAATGGGAGCTTCAGGAACTGGAGAGATCTTGCCCGGACGTGTAGGAGCACATTTATTCATTCAGTCTTGAGGTATTTATTAAGCTGTCTTCTGTGTGCCAGGCAAAGTTTCCACTCATTCCACTAACACTGTTACAGGTTGTTACTTGAACTGAAGGTGTTGACCGACAGGGCTAAGGCAAGTTTAGGACTGAAGCTTGTGGTTCCACGTGGATGAGAGCTCCCCACTGCTAGATAGTTGTTTGGTAGGTGTTTGGAGTCATGGTTTCACCAAAGGGCATGCTCTCACTCTCTCTTTCTTCAGATGGAGGTGATCGTGGGGGATTTTGGGATTGTGGTGGTGCCCCGGGACGCAGCTGACACAGACCGAATCATGAATCACTCCTCAATACTCCGCAAATACAAAGTGAGTCCTCTGTATTCCTGTTTGTGTAACTCTGAGATGCCTGGGGGCTGGAGGAAGGAGGGCACAAAAGGAGTTTAGTGTGAGGGGCTAGCAATCTTGTCTCTCTGCTCTATCCCCAGAACAACATCATGGTGGTGAAGGATGACATCAACCATCCCATGTCTGTTGTCAGCTCAACTAAGAGCAGGTACGTTTTGACAAATGCTGGAAGGCTTGGTCAAACCAGCTTATAAATTTCCATATAACTGTCCTCAGTCGAAGCTGACTTAGACTGGCCTCCACCTGTTGCCCTGCTACTCAGGCTTCTTTTTGCCCCCAGTCATTTCCTTTTAAAAGGGGGATAGGCCATTAGATAGTGTTAGCTGGTTTGAGGAGGGAAAAGGATGATTTTAGTCTCAGCCTCTTTAGTTTGAGGTGCTTATAGAATACTGTATTAGTAAGAGTATAGGCTAAGCTGCCATAACAAAAAGACCCACCCACCTCCAATACTCAGAGTTTTAAATAAGATCAATTTTATTTCCCTCTGCCTGAAGTCAAAAGGGATTGACTCTCTGGCCTCTTCAACATGAAGCCTCCATCTCTGGGTCCACGGATGTTGTAATGATTGATGTTAGCCGGTAGGAAAGGGCAAAGAGCTCTGTCTTTAAGAAGGTGACCCAAATTTGCACATACCACTTCCCCTCGCATCCCACTGGCTCAGCCTCTGTTACTAAGCCATACTTAGTAGCTTCAAGAGAGGCGGGGAGATAGACTTCATAGCTTGGCAGCCATGTGCCCAGCTAAAACTTGGGAAGTTATACTAATAAACAGAAGAAGGAGAATGGACACCATGGACCAGTTAACGGTCTCCACCACAAACCCCAAGTGGAAATGTCCAGTGGAATGGCGAGATATATGGAATATAGAGGTCTAGAGGTATAATAACACTGAAAACCAGGAGCGTATAAATGTAAATTAAAGTTAGGGGCATGGCTTACTCACAGAGAGAGTCAGTAAGAAGAAAAGAAAGCAATGGGGAACTTTTAAAACATTAGCATTTCAAAGACTGTGGAGGAACAGTGCAAACTGCTAGCAGTGATGGCCTGGGGATGAAGGCAGGGGAGGGCACAAAGTTGGAGAGCATTGTCATCTGGATCACATGTTTTAGAGAAAATGAGCCCAGGGTTTTTAAATGTCCATTGGACTTCTTCCCTGGAAGGTGATTTTGCAGACACTTGAAAGAATAGCACCAACTGTGAGTTACAAGCAGAAACCCAGTGACAGTGGCCGGTGAAGGGGGTTGGAAAGACTGGGAGTCCACATATGGCCACACAATAGAATTACCATGAAAACTTACACAGCACAAATACTTGTGTCCCATTTAGTCCCATTGAATCAGAATTTCTGGGCTTGGGCAGGAATCTGCTCTCTGTATGACTTAGATAAAGTTGGGATTGGCTTTTGGAAAACACGGGTATAAACTACTTTTTCTAGAGGCCACCCTGTTAACTGCATGGAGGCACTTAATGACCTAGCTTGCCTACTAGGTCAGGACAGTGTCTGCATTGAAAAGGCAGTGAGCCAGCCTCTGGGGAGATCTCAAGGGGCAGGGCTCCAAGGCCTTCCAGAACCTAGGTCTGGAGGAGTATATGAATTTTTACAAATAGCTCCTTGGGGCCTGACATTCCCAAGACCATCATATAAATAAAGAATTGGAAGCAGCCAAAGACTGGAGCAAAACTGTACAGAACCCAAAGTGGATCCTGAAGCCATTTTGTACCTTAGTGCCTTTCTCCTTGGGCCCCCCAGGGTTTGGGAAGATGGGCCTCAGAGAAAGGCACTTCCTCTATCAGGGCTCCAGAAGAAAGGAAAAGAAATGATCAATCAAGAGATTCATTTTCATGAGACCTGTGCAGAGAAACACAAAGGAATAAAATAAGAATAGCTACCATTCACATTTAAATGCCTACTGCCCTGCATGGGCTATTCTAAGTGCTTTGCGTAATGGTTTATTTAATTCTTTTAATAACTGAATGAGATAGGCTCAGATATTACCCTCATTTTACAGAGAAGAAAACTGAATAACAGACTGGCTTCAGTAACTTGCCCAAGGTCCCTTGGTCAGGAAGTGGCAGAGCCAGGATGAAGTGGAGTCACCAGGATGGCGAAGGAACTACAGGGCAAGAGGTCTTTTCCTAATAGGAATACCAGTTACCTAGCTGAGCAAAGCAGGTCATGCCGTGTTGGGGAAGCCCTTTCCCTGAAAGAGAGTGGGCCAGCCAGTCCTCTGCTTTAGGGAAGGATGCCATCTGATTACCTTCTCTTCTCCTCCAGGCTGGCCCTGCAACATGGGGATGGCCATGTCGTGGATTACCTGTCCCAGCCTGTCATCGACTACATTCTCAAGAGCCAACTGTACATCAATGCCTCTGGCTAGCGGCCACACAGCCCTCTGCTCCACTCTCCCCTCATCCTCCACCAACACGCTGGCCCCTTCCGTCTCTGTCAGTCCCCGTTTCTCTCCTGCCTCTCTGTTTCTCCATCTCCTTGACTGTTCTCCCCACTTGCTGACTCACTGCCCCACAGTGTGGGGGACCTGCAGGCCACCATGGCGTACCCTATTCGGCAGTCATCTTTGGACAAACCTTCCCCTAGTCTGTAGGCTGACGGTGGGTGGGGGAACAGGGTGGGCGCTGGGGGACGTGCAGCCCTTGGCAATGTGCTGGTGTCTGTCCCCCAGCATGCTCTAGAGAGCGGCTCTGGTGCCCGTCCTCCCAGCATGCTCTGGGGAGGCGGCTCTGGCTCTCGCCTTCCCAGCATGCCCTTTACCACAAAGGGCTACTTTTCTTTCTTTCTTTCTTTTGTATTTTGTTTCATGTTTTTGTTGTCGTTTACTCCTCAGAGAACTTGGATGAAATCAGTGTCCGTGGTTCTTTATGTCTGTAGTCTTGATGCAACCCCATGGTGTTTCTTCTCTCTCTCGATAGGATGCCGCAGCGGCCTCAGCACTCAGAACGTGTGCGAGGGCCACACCCACTGACGGAGGCCCAGCCACGTCCCCTTCCCGAGGCCCCCCACCATCTACCCACTCACCCACACACAGCAGCAGTCTGGGGTCAGGACTGAGACTTTCAGGTTCTAAAACCTGGGAGGCAAGTCTGAGAACAGTAGGATTTCTCAGAAGTATCTCAGCTCATTTCTTTAGTTTCAGGAGACCATTTCCTGATAACCCCGGGACTGTGGTCACCCAGAGCCAGTCCATCTGCATATCCTGGTGGCATCTGGACAGTGACTTATTTGGGTTGTGACAGATGGCTGACTGTGGGTCCCCTGACAGCCCAGGCATTCCCCAGGAACCTTCAGAGCACCACCTAAGCCCTTGGAGGCCATACTTAGCACATCCCTGTGTCTGAGAAGAACCACAGAGGCAAAGCCAGTTCCTAATATGCAGTCACTTCTGAAATGAAACATGCCAGGAATCCACTCAACCCTACAGATCTTTGCTAACTGGAATTATTTATTGCCTGTTAGGCTGGGAAAATGTCTGTCATAATGTTAAGACCAGGATGACCTAGGACAAAGCAATTTATTGCCCTGTTGGGAATCGATGATTCTCACCCACTCCAGCTGCAGGAACACGGGTGGGGCCTGAGGTCAGTTTCTCCCTGACAAGCAGAACCTTGGCCTTGTTTCTGGGGCTGGTCACATCTCCTGCAGAGCCCAGAAACCACAGCACAGTCCGAGGAAATCTGCCTGGCAGGGGAGTGGGTTCACGGAGCAGACATCCTGGGGGGAAGGCATTGAGAGCCGCTAAACCGTTTCACCCTTTTGTCCCTAATGTCCCGCCTTCATCTGCTGCCCCTGGAAATAGTTTAGACAGACTGTTCTAGTTGTCAGGCCTCATTCGTGTTCTGCTCGGAGAGCCAAAAGGAAATTATTCTCTTACACTCAGTGTCTCTCATCCAGTCTCTCTGGCTCTTGGGTTTCTGCTTATCTTTGGGGATGGTCCGTGAGCAGCAGGGTAGCTTTGAGCTTTGTCAAAGTCTCATACTAGCTGTGGCCCAGGAGGGACTGGGTGAGATCTGATACCAGGGATGCCATTCTCCACCACACATTTCACATCAACGTCCTTCAATAGCCTCAGGAAAAGGAATTGGATTCAATAGAAGAACATAGCCAAGTAGCTCCCAGGAGGGTGTTATTTCTCTTGGATTATGGAAATAATCTCCAGAGCGGGGAAGGAAGATCCTATTCTTGGGTCTCAGTGTTTGTCTAAGGATCATGGAATTGTAAACGAAAAAAACTTTTAGAGATTAATTGATCCAACACCCTCTTTTATAAGGGAGCAGAGATCCGCTGGGTTAAATGGCTGGTCCAAGGTCACAGAGCCAGTGTAGAGCCTGGCAAAATGATGTTTCCCTGACCGTTAGGTCATCCCACCACATGGCCCCTCTGGTTCCTCATAATGCTGCCCAGGAACTATGTGGTCTCTACTCTTCTCAGCCTTTACCTGGCATCTTTGTCATAAATTATGTCTGACCCAGGCATTGCATGTGCAATGCTGGGGGAGGATGTGATGGTGAGGAAGGCTGTAGCTACGTAACCCTTAGAAATTTAAGAGATCTTAACAGCTTGGATGATATACCCAGAAAGTGAACCTCTGGATCCAAGAAAGAAGTGCTTTGTAGAAGATGAAGAAAGATCCGGAATGCTCAAGATGACACCAGTGCTGGAGAGAGAAAGACTGTCCAGACACGACAGTTGTAAGGCAGGAAACGAAACAAAGGAAAATGGGGAGTTGGATTCTCTGGAGGAATGATGGCATTTTCAAGGATATGGAGTTTATGGATAGAGTTTAGTATGAGGATCCACACAAGCAGAAAGACCAGATGTCTTTTGTGTCTTTGGTCCATTTTGTTACTCTGCTGGACTCTGGGGTCAAGCCCAATTTAGTCCCCAACCCATGAGAAGGAAGTGAGCTGGCTCTCATACTCAGTGTGGGGCTGGGAAACACGTGGGAGGGGAAGTGAGATGAGCTAAGACAAAGAACAAGTACAACAAAGTCTATGTCAAGGCACGAAAAGGGACAGATCCCAGTAGATTGCTTTACAGTTCAGTTTCCTTTAATACAAGGAAAAGTGAACCCCCTTTGGGTAGAATTTTCTATTCCCTACTCTGCCTCAGTCTTCCTTTGCTAAGGGGAGGTCAGAGCCCCTCTCACGGTCCAGGGCATGACCCTGTGGCTGTGACCCAGTTAAGGCCAAACAAGAAAGATGATTCAGACTTTGAAGCAGTGCCCCGAGCACCAACAGGGCGACCTCTAGGCCCTGACTTTCCCTCTGGGGTCCTGCTCCTTTCTACAAAGGTCAACTGAAGGCTAGCCTGACTCAGAGACCGTGAGAAAGGCATGGACCGGGATGATCTCAAGAAGGGTCTGAGTCTCATTTTCTGCCTACCAATAAAAAATGTTCCTCCCATTTTTTTGAAAGTGGCTGATGTAAGAGCAAGAGGGAAACCCTTTGTGTCAGTCACTCTCTCCTTAAGGAATGGCCTCTGAAGAGATCTGAGGGGGGGTGTCTGTGCTGCTAGCTGGCACCTCATTTGCCATCCCTGCAATCCAGGCAGCCCGGGGCCTTCTGGCTTTCATTCTCTGTGAATGTGCATAGGTACAGAGGAAAGTCTCTTACTGAAGTGCCTGAAACCCAGAGCTAGAGCTTCTAGAGACTCTTCTTCCTGTCTCTGCTTGGCCAGCTGTTCCCCAATGTTCTCTAGTCTCATGCTTCAGCTTCTCAGAAAGAATAAAAGAACTTGCTACCCTAACAAGTAGAAAGTGAGACTCAACAGTCCAACTACAGGGAGAAATGACGTGTATTTTAACAGCCCAAATCTACTTTCCCAAACTGTTACACACACACACACACACACACACACACACACACACAAACTTTCGGGGACTAAGAGAGAGAAGCATGTTATTATATTTTATTCATGAAAAGAGTAATGCAAAAATAACAGTAGAACATGAAAAGCACAGGCTTTCTCCCGAGGCTACCGCAGGAAGGCTATGAGGTGAGATGAGACGGCTGGAGACAGGAACTGATTCTGCAGCTCATCCAATTAGGAGACCTTAGGAACGGCATTGTGATAAAGATGATGCATATGCTCTGTGAAATTCATCCAGTCCGCACCTTCCTATAGCTGCCCAGTAAGCTCAGTTCTCCACGTGGTTCCTTGGTTGTATAAGTTTGGAGCATCTGATTAGCTTGTTCAGGTCAGCCAAGAAGGAGTTACACTCTTTCTCTCCTTCTTCAGTCCGGGTGCAGGGGCCAGAGCTCAGCTTCATCAGAGCAGTCTCAAGGATTGGCATGGGGAGGGGGAAGCTTTTTTTTGAATCACTTTTTGGCCACCGAATCTGCCATTTTAAGAATGAGATTTGCTTTATGGAAATCAATTCATGAATAAAACCTAATTTCAAGTTGCAACACCACTTCACAGTGAAATATTTTGAGTAAAATTTTGTTGCTAGAATAGCCATGGACAAAAGTTTTATCAGCCAAATATTTCAATTATGTTAATAAATAAGACAATGCTATTAGAGTCCCGTGTCTTGGTCTAGAATCTTCTCTGTGAGTTGCAGAATTAATCACTTTTTCTTCATAATCTTACTTGACAGGAGCCAACAGTTGGAAGAATGTTCTTAGAGCAGGAGATTTTCTGTCTGATTTAGCTGATGTCACATGTGTAATATAAAAGTGCATATAGCCATACCCAATGATCATAAGCAGGGAAGAATAATTAGCAAATTTGTGAATCGTGCCTAAATTTTCTCAGTTTAAAAAAAAATAAAATGTAAGATCCTACCTAATCTGCATAGTCTGGTATGGGTTAGCTTTGGCTCCTTAGTGAAATTAGTTCTTTATGAAATAAAAATATATTTGCAAAAATTTTAAATCTTGAATAACTTGCTTTGTGGTATGAAAGATCTTAAGACAGATATTCTTAAGCTCAAAAATTTTTTGGTAATATAAATAAGCAAAAAACTAATTTGTTAATTGTTCAATCCTGCTATGACTATTAGTTCTTATTTTTAGTTGTGACGTATGTTATGTATGGTTCAGATCTAAATGGTGATTGTCATTAGCTAATATCAGTTGTGGCTCAGAAGGAGACAGAGCAATTCCCCATAAGGCCAGCTCATTTAAGGATTAGCTATGTGTTTGTCAGTCAGATTAGTTGTGTTTTTTTAAAAAATCATTTTTGTTCTTGGTGTGTTTTTTTGTTTAAGATGGGGATTAGTCAGCTTTGTATATAACCATGTGGATTTAGTGATACACCGTAATTTAGATGCTTGTATAAGCCTTGTAAATTGATTACTTATATTTATGCTTCCTATTTTGGTCACAAAGGTAAACACTATTTTTCTATGTCCTGAAACTACGTAAATTGATGGAAACTTGTTTAAAATTGGGTATAAACACTGGTTTAATTTACTAACTTACACTAACTTAAAAATATATTTGTACTAAATGTGAATTAACATACATGCACATACACATTTCTTCCTCGATGGCCCAAAAGTAAGCTTCAGCTCTGTGAAGTTCCTAGAAAATTCCATGTAGCTCAAAAGTATAAAGAAAGCAGAGGGGGGAAAAATGCTTTCCAGGTGGGAAAATTGAACCACAGCAAGAAATCCACAACATTTTGTTCCACGACCATGCAAAACATGAAGAAGACACAATAAACATAATTCTGGTCGTCAAGACTTGTTCCAAACACTGGGCACTATTAAGTATCTTCTTACTGTTTTCTCCAGCCTCCCAAGAGTACTGAAAAGAAACCACATCCTGAGATAAGATCAGAAAGGCATCTGCTAAGAAGTTATGGTCTATAGGCAGTTCCATTTCTATCGTCCTCTCCAAACAGAAAAATCCCTATGAGTCAAAGTAGATGATGATATGCATAATAGGTTACCAGGGGCACGATTAATCAGGATCAGAGAAGTACAAGGAAGTTTTCACTACAAACTATAAACACTGATGAGAAATAGAAAGGAAAGTTCCCTTAACTTGGCAGGGTCAGGTCAAGACGAGTAACAGAGGTTAAGTCTTAGGTGAACTATTTCTAAGCCACATGCCCCTTCTCCCTTCTTAGGGACAATTTGTCAGGTCCTTAGAAATGAGGGAATCGTTTCTATATCAAAAGAGTCACATGAGTCACTTTTCCATTCCCCATCCCCATCAGGGGTCTTTCGTTTTACCAGGGAAGGCATTCTTAACAATCTATCCCACGAAGGAATCTTTTCATGATTACATGTATCTTTATTAGAACTAATGGGGTCCCTCACCAAATTCCCTAGAATATGTACTTGGCAGAGAGAGCCAATTACTATCTATGCAGTCTCCCCTTTCATGGTGTGGAATTGTCACTGCGAAGTCACTTCCTTCGAAGGGACCATATTTCCTAGACCTCTTGCTAGTCAGAGGTGGTCATAATGCTGGGTTCTGGATAAAAGAATGTGAGAGAAAGTGATGGGCAGCCCCTCCCAGGCCTGGCCTATGAATACTTTCCATATCTCTCCCTTTCCCATGTAATTTTCCCTTCCCACTCACTGAAATTCTCTGGTGATGACCTGAAAATCACTGATGAGTCCCAGGGCAACCTTAAAAGTCACATGTAAATGGCAAGGCCTCTGGAATGGTTAGGTGTTGGGCCATCCTGCCAACTTTCTCCCTATGCAGTATGTTACGGGAGCAAGAGAAAAAGGCCTATTGTGTTTGCATTATGCACATTTTTAGGTCTTTGTGATACAGTAGTTAATCTAATTAATACACATAGATTTTTCTGGGCTCTGGTTGTTAATTACAGTGAGAGATTTGTAGGATATGTGATTGAGTATGCCAAGACAGGATTATAAATTTATTTCCACAGAAGGTAAAGCAAAGTGATCAGATCTGTGTGAATTTGGGTCAGTGTGGACAGGGACAGAGTCTTTTCTTCAGCCACTTAAGATAGATGGTCAATTCAGGAGCTTAATTTATTAAATTTGAACTTATTTAAAGCATGACAATGTACACAGACTATTGATTTTACCTTTACTTTATAGCTGTTGAAAAAAAGACAAAAATATTCATTATAACTCCCACCCTGCTCGCGTCGTTCCAGGAATAAATCCTTCATGCTTAGGAGACAGCACCAGTTAAACCTCATAAAGTGTTCTCCCAGCTGGAAAGGGCAGAACAAGATGCTCAGAAAAAAGAATTAATGATTCTAGGACTCATTACTCTTTCTGTGGCATTTTGGTTTCCATTGCTTCCACTAGGTACCTTAGGTTTAGAGTTTAAAAATTAGAAATTGACCATAGACATTTAAGAATTGTTCTTCATTTAAAAACATGTCCATGAAAAGCCAAGGAAATACAGAAGTGAGGCAGTACCAAAGTCTTCCACGCTGAGGTGGAAGTGCCTCTGGTTTTTCCAGCAAATTCCCACTGGTGTTATCATGACTCAACAGTCGGTGACGATCAGTTGTGGTGGGGGTGGGAGTGGGGGGACAGCTGGAACGCAGGCAGTGTGCACCCAAATTCATCTCGGCTTTGCCAAAACGTTAAGTGCCCCCATGGGAGTATCTTGCAACATGTGTTCGTTGAGAAAAGAAATTCCAAACCAAGGGATTATTAAAACAAACACCACTTGTGATAAACAAGATTTGTAAGTTTAAAGAGTTTTTTTCATGTTTGTCTTCCTCACTAGGAAATCAACTCTATGAGGGCAGAGACTATGTCACCACTGTAACCCAGCCCCTGGCCCAGATTAGGTGCTCAATAAATATAAGTGGTAAGGACGGATGGAAGGATGGATTCTACTCCACTCAAGTATGAACAGGACCATTCTCTGGGAGAGAGAGAGAGAAAGAGAATAGAACACATAAACCCTTATAATTTTTAGTGTTTGAAAACTGGGATTGAATTTGACTAATACATCTTTTAGGTAATTATACCTCTTTCAATGCCTGAGCTACATTTTTCTATCACTT
>JAVSCE010021378.1:0-84122 GCA_032199065.1 Smutsia gigantea | reverse complement strand
TTACACAAAGTGGAAAAATTAAAAGAAAGCAAAGTAAAGGCACAATATAGTAGAATATCAATGCCTCCTTATATAAGTCATTATAATGACAATTGAATCAAAGATACTTAGACCAGTTAACCATTTTAAGAGAAGCAATTCATTACATTGAATTTCTATACGAAGTTCTGAATGGAAACACTCATTTGAATGTATTTAATTTATTTCCTGTTTATTAAAGAGGCTATAGATTATACTTTTACTTCAGAAATGTTTTTTACAATGGACAGTCACTCATCAACTTACTTCAGCATTCATTAGGTGTAAAGCATTATGCAAGAGAGTAAGAAGGGTTCCTAAAGCCTAACATTTCTCAGAATGAAAAACAAAAAGATAATTCAGTGAGAAATGTCCATCTTTCATTTGAATTCCTAGCACTCACTTGACTGAACTCTTAGGGAGAGCTACATCTTTCAGTGTGCCTGGTTATCATTTTTAATTAGTATAGCATGTCCACTTTCCCTTCCAAAGGCCCATTTGTGTCCTTTGTTATAGTGATGTTCAACTTCGATGAGTTAAAAAAAAAACTAGAAATAACAAAGAACTACCAAATAATAAGAAATATCATCACAAAGGAATTTTCACATCCCGATGTGGCTTTAATCTATGCCAATTTAGCCAACTGCCAGAACATTACAAATGATACAAGTAAGGCTAAGTTATAGTTGACTTACCAGTAGAACTGAATTTGTATGTTCATTATGCTCAAATAATGTCTTCCTATTCTCTCCTCTCCTTCCATCTTTTCTCTTCTCTCATTTTCACATGCTGAAAGATGGCCAAAATGTTTTTTTCTACTGGTTCTGTCACTTCTAACCACCTTCCTTTTCAGAGTACAGAGTAGATGTTATTTCCATAAGCAAAGTATCTCAGGTAAATTGTGTTTTGCCCTTTTTCCACATGGGCCCTGTAAGAGTAGAATCCAGTTGTTATCTGGCTTACCAAGACCATATCGTTTTGTGGGAAATCAGGCCATTTATTTTTTATTGTCATCCCAAGTTTGATCTACACAATCTTTGTAATACTTTTATTTGAATTTTAAGATGTTGGTAACAATATCTATATTAAACATTTAAAAAATATATCATAAAGTTGCATTAGTTGGTTTGTAAATTATGGCCTATTTTGTATGCAGGATATCTATGGCAGTGGGTCAGACTCTAAATAAAACAATATAAATTCAAAAATAAAAAATTTGACTGGGAGAATGAGACCATCAGGAAGAAAGGTAAGTACGGACTTATGCTGGCCATAAAAACTTGTGTAACCTGGACCAGACAATGGGATCTAAGCTATCAAATAAGAATTCCTCTTTGTCAATCCATTAAAAGATAATACATTGTTTGCCAGAGAAACAAATAGTTTCTTCACACCTGGGTCTAAAATGAATTATTTATATGATAACAATAATTCTTTTTCTCTCTTTTACACACACACATACATGCACACTATTGGGCACTGGAGCTGATGTGTATGTGGCTTCAGAGTATTGGTCTACTAGGATCACTGAGGAGAACCACTGTCAGATGAGGAGTGGTTGTAGGGACCCTGAGCAGAGACTACTACCTACCAGATGGGACTTGGGAGGAAGCTCGGCGAGAAAGCATCCAGCAGGAATGAGACCATGAGACAAAGACATTTCCTAAGCTGACAGGTCTAGTATCTGTTGCTGGCCCTGTGTGGTATAGTTCAATACACAAAATCTAACCCTTTTCCCCCAAGGGAGATTAGCATTACCAAATCTCCAAAGAGCCCAGTTCCCTGAAAGTGCTATCTTCAGATGCAACAGCATTTGTTATGTATTGTACATTTATCATATTTGCTTCATGTTGAGTGTGAAGGTCATGAATCCCTGACATATCCAGAGGAGAGTGACAAGAACAGAGAAGGTTTCTCAAAACACCTGAGGAACATGTGACAGCCTAGTGATACATGGAGAGGAAAAAGAAAGCCCTTAGAGAGCCCTTGCTAATTATCTTTAAATATTTAAGACAGTCATGCTGAAGACTTTTCTGTACCATTTAGGAGGCCAGGAGGGAAGCAGACCTAGAACCAGCATATGGAAGTAAGCACCGAGGACAGAGATTTTAACAACGAGGCGAAACAACCCTCTAGCATTTCGAGCTGTTTGGAAATCAAATGAATTGCTTTGAGAACTGCAGAAACACCCTCCCTGGAAGCAAATGATCAGGAGCTGAATGAACAGTAATGAAGAGAGAGAGGTCCTTGTAGAAGAAATTGGACCAGGTGGCCTTTAAGGCCTTTTCTGGCCCTTTGACAGCTTGATGAAAAAATACTGATCTCTCTTCATTTTTCTCACTAACAATTGCTCTACTCTTCATCCTCCCTCTTCATCTTCTTCTTTCTGCCTACCCATCTTCTTCTTACAGTATACATATATGAACTGTGGGGACTCAGGAAGACATGGAAGTGCTTCAGACCTTATCCCCGCCACGTGCTGCCTCTTTCATACTCTCTATACCCATTCACTGCTACTGATAATGGGCATTTCCCCCCATCTAATAAAATGCACTAAACAAACACAGCTTCAAGATCTCTTTCTTTTCCCTTTTAGCAACTCATCATCCCAAGCCACTTATATATATTCTGAAGTCACTACAGCATGTACATATTTTTACCAGCAGTAGCTTCCAAAACTTGGAGTAAAGATTAATCACTTAAAGATAGAAATGAGTCATGTATGAGTACAGCAGTTCTATGTTTAACAAAGCCATGCTTCTCGTTAATGAAGAAAATCATGATGGATATTTTGGGGTCCAAAGAAACTGTATTAAAGGAAAAGATGAAACAAGGATCCCAGTGACGGATTACTCCTGGGAACACTTCCTCTTCTTTCTCTCCAGGAAACAGGATACAGATTCTGGCCTGTAGTTCATACACATGTCTGATGCTTCCTCTAGGCAAGGTGCTCAGTGATTCTGTTATTCTAAGCCTGATGACGACATCACACGAGTCCTGGGAATACAAGCCTTCCCTTGGTTGGAACAGTTTCTCCTTCTCCCAGGCACCCCCTGCCTGACATTGTGGAAAGTAATTTCGTTTCCAGATATCATGTTATTTTCTTTATAAAAATAAGTGGAATGAGTGATGATTAGGAGTCTTGAAAAACATAATTTTTTATTTAATTGCTATCATTAACTATCCATTGCCCTAAAATTTCCCAAACCAGGCCCTGTAGTCTTTACAGGTAATCTGGAAGTAAATAATGTTTGGAAATGCTTCATATTCTATGCATTCTTGGAGAGTCAAAATACACATTAATATATACAAGGCACTGAGAAGTCCTGCAGGAAAGAAACTTGTTTAAATATGTTTAAACTAAAATTTCCTCAACTTACTTGGCCATACAAAATCTTTTTTTCAAAGACCATCAGTGGCACAGGACATCACTGCTCTGGTAGACACAGTTTGAGAAATGCTGCATTGTAATAAACAAAAGGTAGGGTAGCATACATGCAGCCCAGTACCTGACTATAAAATGGGTGCTTGATAAACATAACTTTATTTTGCTTTCCAAAGCAAATATCTTTACTGTCTACCAAAAATCCATATTCCTCTACTTCAGTGTAGTTTTGCAGGGAAACAGACTACATTCTCAGCCTCCTTGCATCTGTGTGGGCCCACATAGAGTTCTGGCTAGTAAAATATGGACAAAAAGTAAACATACCACTTATAGACTTAGCATGTAAAGATCTATGATATCCGTTACTGCCTACCCTAGCCCATTGGCTGGCTATAATTTCTTGCTTAGGAAAACGAAAGCCACATGCTAAAGATGTGGCCTTTTGTCAACTTGAGTTCCCCAGTTATTTGTAATGCAGAGCCCTCCCTTCTGTCTTCAAACCCCAAACATATATATCAATTGGACTTTATGTGAGAGACAAAAATAAGTGCCTTGGAGATTCAAGATGGTGGCGTGAGACGTGAGACAGAGAACTCCTCCCCAAACCACAAATAGTATGAAAACATAGTTAATTAATACAACTAACCCTAAAAGAGTAACAGGAAAGAAGGCTGAAAGAGACTGCATACAGACCTCACAAACAGAGCAGACCTCAAAAAACAGGGTAACGTATGAAAGCCTTGATCCACTGGGACCCAGGCCCTTCCCACACCCCAGCTCACTGGCGGGAGGAAGAAAAACAGAGCGGGGAGGGGGTGGAAGCCTGGGATTACTGGACACCTAGCCCTGGAGATCTGCTTTGCAAGGAGAAACCTACTCTCTGTGGTGTTCTGGAGGTTGGGGAGCTGGGACAGTCAGAGTGCCTGAGAGACAGACATTCCAGCCATTTGTGGAGGACGGGATCCAGATCTGGGTGCTCTGTGACAGAGGAAAGGCAGGAGGTCTGAGAGGCTTCCTAGCAGCGAGAGGGCTGCTTAGAGGGCTGGGGTTGCACGGAGCTTGCTGTGCAGGAGAAGGGAGAGCTGGACAAGGTTGCCTGGGAGCGCTCGGCCCATCAGATTGGGAACTTTGAGGAGCTTCAGGTGCTCCATCCCCCTGGCTGGCGCTCAGCTCCAAAGCCCCCCACTGTGATATGCAGCCTGCAGACCTTCCTACTGGCCTGACAGCACAGACTCGCAAAACGGCAGTCACTGCTCTGGCATCAGGCCAGTGAGAGGGAGGCCCCACCTACATCAGCTAGAGACAACAAGCACAGGGGCTTACACTTGTGTGCTTGGACCACTGGCTGTGATACTGGAGACAGGCACTGCAGACGGGAATCAGGAAATAGCTCTTTTCTCCCCCCAGGCACCAGCTTCGCTCCCCAAAGACACCGAACCTCACTCTAGGGGCTGAGTAGCTGCACAGACTTCAGTTTCTGGGCACTACAGGGAACCACACAGAAATATGAAACATCAAAAGAACATGGTTCAGACCAAAATCTCACAAACTGCACAAAAAGGGCCAAATGAAACTGAACTCACCAATCTTCCTGAAAGAGAGTTCAAAATAAATATCATAAACATGCTTATGGAGGTACAGAAAAATATTCAAGAACTCAGGAATGAATTTCAGACTGAGATTCAATCATTAAGAAATTCCATATCTGAAATGAAACATACAATGGAGGGATTTAAAAGGAGATTAGATGTAGTAGAAGAGATGGTAAATGGAATAGAATTAGAGAAGAGGAATACAAAGAAGCTGAGGCACAGAAAGAAAAAAGAACTATAACAATGAAAGAATATTGAGAAAACTGTGTGACCAATCCAAACAAAACAATATATGCATAATAGGGGTACCAGAAGAAGAAAAGAGAGAAAAAGGGATAGAAAGTGTCATTGAGGAGGGACCTAAGGAAGACAACATCAATACATATAATAATTAAAATGGCAAAGATCAAGGATAAAGACAGACTTTTAAAAGCAGGTAGACAGAGAAAAAAAAATCACATACAAAGGAAAACCCATCAGGCTATCATCAGATTTCTCAACAGAAACACTAATAGGCCAGAAGGGAGTAGCATGATATATTTAATACAATGAAGCAGAAGGGCCTTGAATGAAGAATACTCTACCAGGCAAGGTTATCATTTAAATTTGAAGGAGGGATTAAACAATTTTCAGATAAGCAAAAGCTGACAGAATTTACCTGCCACAAACCACCTCTACAGTGCATTTTTGAGGGACTGCTATAGATGGAAGTATTCTTCAGGCTAAATAGATGTCACCCAAGGGATAGACAAAGAGTACAGAATATGATTCAAAACATACAAAGAATGGAGGGGGAAGAAAAAGAAAAAGGAGGAAAAAAAAGAAGCTTTAGGCTGTGTTTGTAATAGCATAGGAAGTGAATTAAATTAGACTGTTAGATACTAAGGGAATTACCCTTGAACCTTTGGTAACCACAAATCTAAAGCCTGCAATGGCAATAAATACATACCTATCGATAATCACCCTAAATGTAAAGGGTCTGAATGCACCAATCAAAAGACATAGAGTCACTGAATGGGTAAAAAAACAAGACTCATCTATATGCTGCCTACAAGAGACTCACTTCAAACCCAAAGACATACACAGACTGAAAGTAAAGGGATGGAAAAAGATATTTCAGGCAAGTAATAGGGAGAAAAAAGGAGGAGTTGCAGTACTTGTATCAGACAAAATAGACTTCAAAACAAAGAAAGTCACAAGACACAAAGAAGGACATTACATAATGATAAAAGGATCAGTTCAACAAGAGGATATAACTATTATAAATATCTATGCACCCAACACAGGATCACCTACATACGTGAAACAAATACTAACACAATTAAAGGGGGAAATAGAATGCAATGCATTCATTTTGGGAGACTTCAACACACCACTCACTCCAAAGGACGGATCACCAGACACAAAATAAGTAAAAAGACAGAGGCATTCAACAACATATTAGAACAGATGGACCTAATGGACAGCTGCAGAACACTCCATCCAAAAGCAACAGGATACACATTCTTCTCAAGTGCACATGGAACATTTCAAGACCAGATCATATACTAGACCACAAAAAGAACCTCAGTAAATTCAAAAAGATTGAAATTGTACCAACCAGATTCTCAGATCACAAAGGTATGAAACTAGAAATAAATTACACAAAGAAAATGGAAAAGCCCACAAATTCATGGAGGCTTAATAACATGCTCCTAAATAATCAATGGATCAATGACTGAATAAAAACAGATCAAGCAATATATGGAGACAAATGACAATAATACTTCAACACCACAAAATTTGTGGGATGCAGTGAAGGCTGTGCTAAGAGGAAAATATATTGCAATACAGGCCTACCTCAGAAAAGAAGAACAATCCCAAATGAAGAGTCTAAACTCACAATTAATGAAACTAGAAAACGAAATACAAATGAGGCCCAAAGTCAGTAGAAGGAGGGACATAATAAAGATTAAAGCATAAATAAGTAAAATTGAGAAGAATAAAACAATAGAAAGAATCAATGAAAGCAGAAGCCAGTTCTTCAAGAAAATAAGCAAAATAGAAAAAGCCCTAGCCAGACTTAGCAAGGAAAAAAGAGAGTCTACACACATAAACAGAATCAGAAATGAGAAAGAAAAAATCGCTATGGACACCACAGAAATACAAAGAATTATGAGAGAATACTATGAAAAATTATATGCTAGAAAACTGGATAACCTAGAGGAAATGGACAACTTTCTAGAAAAATACAACTTTCCAAGGCTGATCCAGGAAGAAACAGAAAATCTGAATAGACCAATGACCAGCAAAGAAATTGAATTGGTAATCAAGAAACTACCTAAGAACAAAACACTTGAACCAGATGGTTTCACTGCTGAATTTTGTCAAACATTTAGTGAAGACCTAATACCCATCCTCCTTAAAGTTTTCCAAAAAGGAGAAGAGGAGGGAATACTCCCAAACTCATTCTACAAGGCCAACATCTCTTTAACACCAAAATCAGGCAAAGACACCACAAAAAAAGAAAATTACAGAGCAATATCCTGATGAACATAGATGCAAAAATATTCAACAAAGTATTAGCAAACCGAATTCAAAAATACATCAAAAAGATCATTCATCATGATCAAGTGGGATTCATCTTACGGATGTAAGGATGGTACAACATTTGAAAATCCATAAACATCATACACTACATCAACAAAAAGAAGGACAAAAACCACATGATCATCTCCACAGATGATGAGAAACCATTTGACAAAATTCAACATCCATTCATGATAAAAACTCTTAACAAAATGAGTACAGAGGGCAAGTACCGGAACATAATAAAGGCCATATATGACAAACCCACTGCCAACATTATACTTAACAGCAAGAAGCTGAAAGCTTTTCCTTTAAGATTGGGACCAAGACAAGGATGCCGAATCTCACCACTTTTATTCAACATAGTTCTGGAGGTCCTAGCCATGGCAATCAGACAACACAAAGAAACAAAAGGCATCCAGATTGGCAAGGAGGAAATCAAACTGTCTCTGTTTGCAGATGACATGATATTGTACATAAAAAACCCTAAAGAATCCACTCTGAAACTACTAGATAAAATATCTGAATTCAGCAAAGTCACGGGATACAAAATTAATACACAGAAATCTGTTGCGTCCCTCTACACTAACAATGAACTGGCAGAGAGAGAAATCAGGAAAACAATTCCATTCAGATTTGTATCAAAAAGAATAAAATACCTAGGTGTAACCTAACCAAGGAAGTGAAAGACTTATTCTCTGAAAACTACAAGACACTCATGATAGAAATTAAAGAAGAAACCAATATATGGAAACACATCCCATGCTCATGGTTAGGAAGAATTAATATTGTCAAAATGGCCATCCTGCCTAAAGCAATCTACAGATTCAATGCAATTCCTATCAAAATACCAACAGCATTGTTCAATGAGCTAGAGCAAATAGTTGTAAAATTCATATGGAACCACAAAAGACCCCGAATAGCCAAAGCAATCCTGAGAAGGAAGAATAAAGCACCGGGAATTATGATCCCTCTGTTCAAGCTCTACCACAAAGCCACAGTAATCAATGCAATTTTGTACTGGCACAAGAACAGAACCATAGACCAATGGAACAGACTAGAGAGCCCAGATATAAACCCAAGTGTATATGGTCAATTAATATACAATAAAGGAGCCATGGATATACAGTGGGGAAATGACAGCCTCTTCAACAGCTGGGTTTTGGCAAAACTGGACAGCTACATGTAAGAGAATGAAACTGGATTATTGTCTAACCCCATAAACAAAAGTAAACTCAAAATGGATCAAAGACCTGAATGTAAGTCATGAAACCATAAAACTCTTAGAGAAAAACATAAGCAAAAATCTCTTGGCCATTAACATGGGCAACTTCTTCATTAACATGTCTCCCCAGGCAAGGGAAACAAAAGCAAAAATGAACAAATGGGACTATATCACACTAAAAGCTTCTGTACAGCAAAGGACACCATCAGTAGAACAAGAGATATCCTACAGTATGGGGGAATATATTCATAAATGACGTATCTGATAAGGGGTTGACATCCAAATTGTATAAAGAGCTCACGCACCTCAACAAACAAATAGCAAATAAGCCAATTAAAAAGTGGGGCTGAACAGACACTTCTCCAAAGAAGAAATTCAGATGGCCAACAGGCACATGAAAATATGCTTCACATCGCTAATCATCAGAGAAATGCAAATTAAAACCACAATAAGATATCACCTCGCACCAGTTAGGATGACCGCCATCCAAAAGACAAACAACAACAAATTTGGGAGGATGTGGAGAAAGGGGAACCCTCCTACACTGCTGGTGGGAGTGTAAACCAGTTCAACCATTGTGGAAAGCAATATGGAAGTTCCTCAAAAAGCTAAAAATAGAAATACCATTTGACCCAGGAATTTCACTCCTAGGAATTTACCCTAAGAATGCAGCAGCCCAGTTTAAAAAAGACATATGAACCCCTATGTTTATTGCAGCACTATTTACAATAGCCAAGAAATGGTAACAACCTAAGTCTCCATCAGTAGGTGAATGGATAAAGAAGATGTGGTACATATACACAATGGAATATTATTCAGCCATAAGAAGAAAACAAATCCTACCATTTGCAACAACATGGATGGAACTAGAGGGTATTATGCTCAGTGAAATAAGCCAGGCGGAGAAAGACAAGTATCAAATGATTTCACTCAACTGTGTAGTATAAGAACAAAGGAAAAACTGAAGGAACAAAACAGCAGGAGACTCACAGAACCCAAGAATCAACTAACAATTACCAAAGAGAAAGGGATTGGGGAGGATGGGGGGGAAGGGATGGATAAGGGAGAAAAAGCATCATTACAATTAGCACATATAATGTTGGGGTGGGGGGACACAGGCAAGGCAGTATAGCACAGAGAAGACAAGTAGTGATTCTATAGTATTCTACTATGCTGATAGACAGTGACAGTAATGGGGTATGTGGTGGGGACTTGATAATGGGGGGAGTCTAGTAACCATAATGTTGTTCATGTAATTGTACATTAATGATAACAAAATAAAATAATAAATTGCTAAAATGAATAAATAAGTGCCTTATCCCAAATTTATATTTGTCATTCTGGTTACTAGGCTTATCATTATTTATATAGGAAGATTTTATCATTACTAGACAGACATATAAGGACACGCAAACCTGATGTGTCTAGAGTCATTAACTCATTTATTCAATCATCCAGCAAGCATTTATTGGTCATGCACAGCTTTGGAGGCTTAGGAGTATCAGAATGAATAACACAGAGTCTCCATCTAAACGTAGAGAAATATTTACACACATGAAGTCACAAAATTTGGATATTCCTCAGTTGGTTATTTTAAAAGAATGAAGGAGAAAAGCCACTAGATCATTTCATTAAATGTTTGGATGCTAGACAAAATTCAACACCATTCAATGTGAAAAATGTTCAGCAACCTCCAAATAGCATGTAATTTCCCCAAATAGATAAAGAGCAACTGTGAAAAAACAAACCAACACACAAACTATATCTAATGCCATACTTAAATATTAAAAGACTGATTGTTTCCCCCTTGAGATCAGAGAAGTGTCAGGGTATTCACTTTCATCATTTCTGTAAACATGGTTCTGGATGTCCTGTCCTATACAGTGAATTAAGGTACATAAAGATCAGAAAGGAAGATTCAAAACTATCCTTATTTGCAAATATGATTGCTACAGAAAACCCCAGAGAATCTAAAAACTGGCTAGAATTAGAACTAATAAGTTAATTCATCATGGCCTCAGGAATTAAGGTCAATATACAAAATTGGAATATTCAAAATTCAACAATTGTATTCTTAGGGACTGTCTGAAAACAATTGGAAAACCAAAAATTTAAAATATATATACATATACATATTTACAGAAGGAATTCATTCTTAGGAATAAACCTAACAAAATAATCTAATATCTAAACACTGAAAACTAGAAAACATCACTGAAGGAAATCAAAGAAGACCTAAATAAATGGAAAGATATACTATGCCCAGGAAATGGAAGACTCAGTCTGCAGTTCTCACCAAATGGCTGTATAGATTTCATGGAGTCAAATCAAAGTGCCAGCAGCTTCATTTGTAGAAATAGACAAACTGATTATAAAATTCATATGGAAAATCAAAGGACCACAATAACCAATGAAATTTTAAAAGTTAAACAAAGTTACAAGTTTTACCCAATAGATTTAAAGACTTATTATAGGGCAACAATAATAGATATTTTTGTATTGGTGAAAATATTGACACAGAAATCAATAGAAAGTATCTAGAAATAGACCTATGTGTATATGGTTGCTGATATTTGACAAAGATACGAAGGTAATTTGATGGAGAAATACATGTCCATTCAACAAATTATGCTTGTAATATATATGGGAAAAAATTTATATCAATCTTTACCTTACTGTATACACAAAAGCTAAATAAAAATACATCATATACCCATAACAAGGACTTCTGGGAAGATGGCGGCATGAGCAAGGCAGCAGAAATCTCCTCCCAAAACCATATATATTTGTGAAAATACAACAAATACAACTATTCCTAAAAGAGAAACCAGAAGATACAGTACAACAGCCTGGCTACAGCTACACCTGTGAGAACTCAGCGCCTCACGAAGCAGGTAAGAAACAAAACCGTGACTCGGCGGGACCCGAGCACTCCCCCCACCCCAGCGCAGCGGTGGGAGGAAAAGATTCAGAGTCGGGAGGGAGTGGAAGTACAGGCCCGTGAAATAACCAGGCCTGGTGATCTGCGCCAGGAGCACAGACACACATCGTGTGGTGTATCGGAGATTAGAGAAAGAGAAGGGCAGGATCCGAGATGGAGACTGCAAGCGGGTCCCCTCAGCCGGCTGCCTGGGACAAAAGAAATGTGGGTGCTTTTTTAAAAGTCTTAAAGAGACAAAGGCCCAACAGCGGAACAAAATCATCCCAGCGCACTCAGCCCATCAGGCTGGGAGTCTTGGGGAATTTCAGACCCGCTAGCCGGCAGCCTGGCAAAGCAGCCATGCCGAGGCTTCCCACAGAGATCAGCAGCCTGCCATTCGTTCTCCCTCGCCCGGCCAGGGCTGCAAAGGGTCTGGCAGAGCCTCCGCTGCTGTGGAACAGCAGAGAAGCGGCCCCACCCACAGCAACCTCACAGAACCACCCCCCGGCTGGTGCGTGGCTAAGCGGGAAGGGCCCTAGAACCACGTTCGGAAGGCACTAAGGGGACCAGAACGCACCCAGCGAGACTTCAAACCCCCGCAGTGCTGTAGGCTAAGCTGAGGTGGCCTGGACACAGGCACCTTAGGGGATTACCCAGAGACTGCCTCCCGGCGTGCAGGAAAACAGCTCAGGCCCCAGAGAAGGGCAAGGAGAACAACAAGCAGGAAGGGACTTTGTTCTCCCAGCTGACACATGTGATGCCTACCAGCGACCACTTCTATCACCATGAAAAGACAGAGGAATATGGTACAGACAAAGATTAGCCAGACAACCACAGAAAAGGGGCCTGATGGGATAGACTTATAAAATCTTCCTGAAAAAGAATTCAGGATAAAAGTCATAACCATGCTGATGGATCTACAGAGAAATATGCAACAGCTAAGGGAGGAAGTGAGGAAAGACAATGCAGAAATCAGACAAGCGATAGATGGGCTTAGGAGCAGAATGGACAAGGTGCAAGAGACTGTTAATGGAATAGAAACCAGAGAACAGGAATAGAGAGAAGCTGAGGCAGAGAGAGATAAAAGGAACTCTAAGAATGAAAGAATATTAAGAGAACTGTGTGACCAATCCAAACAGAACAATATTCGCATTATAGGAGTACCAGAAGAAGAAGAGAGAGAAAAAGGGCTAGAAAGTGTCTTTGAAGAAATAATTGCTGAAAACTTCCCCAAACTGGGAAACGAAACAGTTTCTCAGACCATGGAAGCCCACAGATCTCCCAACACAAGGGACCCAAGGAAGACAACACCAAGACACATAATAATTAAGATGGCAAAGATCAAAGATAAGGACAGAGTATTAAAGGCAGCTAGAGACAGAAAAAAGATCACCTACAAAGGAAAACCCATCAGACTATCATCAGACTTCTCAACAGATACTTTACAGGCAGAAGAGAATGGCATGATATATTTAACATAATGTAATAGAAGGGCCTTGAACCAAAAATATTGTATCCAACACAATTCTCATTTAAATTTGAGGGAGGGATAAAACAATTCCCAGAAAAGTGAAAGCTGTGGGAGTTTTCCTCTCGTAAACCACCTCTACAGGATTTCTTAAAAGGACTGCTCTAGATGGAAGCACTCCTAAGGTTAAAAGATGTCACCAGAGAAAAGAAAAGCATAGCAAATAAAGCAGACCATCCAAATACTAACTATAGGCAAAAGCTAAAATCAACTATCCACAAAAACAGTCAAAGGAAACATAAAAGAGCACAGAAGAAAACACCTAGTATATAAAGAATGGAGGAGGAAGAATAAGAAGGGAAAGAAATAGAGAATCATCAGACTATGTTCATAATAACTTAACAAGAAAGTTAAGTTAGACTGTTAGGTAGTAAAGAAGTTACCCTTGAAGCTTTGGTAACCATGAATCTAAAGCTAGCAATGGCAATAAATACATATCTATTAATAATCACCCTAAATGTAAATGGACTGAATGCACCAATCAAAAGACACAGAGGAACAGAATCGATAAAAAAGCAAGACCCATCTATATGCCACTTACAAGACACTCATCTCAAACGCAAAGATATACACAGACTAAAGGTGAAGGAATGGAAAAAGATATTTCATGCAAACACCAAGGAAGAAAAAGCAGGCGTTGCAGTACTTGTATCAGACAAAATAGACTTCTAAACGAAGAAAGTAACAAGAGATAAAGAAGGACATTACATAGTGATAAAGGGGTCAGTCCAACAAGAGGATATAACCATTTTAAATATATATACACCCAACACAGGAATGCTGTCATATGTGAAACAAATGCTAACTGAATTAGAGGAAACAGAAAGCACTGCATTTATTTTGGGAGACTTCAACAAACCACTCACTCCAAAGGACAGATCAAACAGACAGAAAATAAGTAAAGACACAGAGGCACTGAACAACACATTAGAACAGATGGGCCTAACAGACATCTACAGAACACGACACCCAAAAGCAGCAGAATACACATTCTTCTCAGTGCACATGGAACATTTTCCAGAAGAGACCATATACTAGGCCACAAAAAGAACCTCAGTAAATTAAAAAATATTGAAATTCTACCCACCAACTTCTCAGATCACAAAGGTATAAAGCTAGAAATAAATTGTACAAAGAAAACAAAAAGGCTTCCAAATATATGGAGTCTTAACAGCATGCTCCTAAATAATCAATGGATAAATGACCAAATTAAAACAGAGATCAAACAATATATGGAGACTAATGACAACAATAACACAAAGCTTCAACTTCTGTGGGATGCAGCAAAGGCAGTTCTGAAAGGAAAGAATATTGCAATCCAGACCTATTTAAAGATGAAAGATCAATCCCAAATGAATAGTCTAAAAACACAATTACTGAAATTGGAAAAGGAAGAACAAATGAGGCCCAAAGTCACCAGAAGGAGGGACATAATAAAGATCAGAGAAGAAATAAATAAAATTGAGAAGAATAAAACAATAGAAAAAATCAATGAAACCAAGAGCTGGTTCTTTGAAAAAATAAACAAAATAGATAACCCCCTAGCCAGGCTTATTAAGAGAAAAAGAGACTCTACACACATAAACAGAATCATAAATGAGAAAGGAAAAATCACTACTGACCCCACAGAAACACAAAGAATTATAAGAGAATACTACGAAAATCTATATGCTAACAAGCTTGAAAACCTAGAAGAAATGGACAACTTCTGAGAAAAATACAACCTCCCAAGACTGACCAAACAAGAAACAGAAAAACTAAACAGACCAATCACCAGCAACGAAATTGAGTTGGTAACCAAAAAACTACCCAAGAACAAACCCCCCGGGCCAGATGGATACACCTCTGAATTCTACCAGACATATAGAGAAGAAATAATAGCCATTCTCCTTAAAGTTTTCCAAAAAATAGAAGAGGAGGGAGTACTTCCAAACTCATTTTATGAAGCCAGCATCACTCTAATACCAAAACCAGGCAAAGACCTCACCAAAAAAGAAAATTACAGACCAATATCCCTGATGAACGTAGATGGAAAAATACTCAACAAAATATTAGCACACGGAATTCAAAAATACATCAAGAGGATCATACACCATGATCAAGTGGATTCATCTCAGGGATGCAAGGATTGCACAACATTTGAAAATCCATCAACATCATCCACCACATCAACAAAAAGAACAAAAACCACATGATCATCCCCATAGATCCTGAAAAAGCATTTGACAAAATTCAACATCCATTCATGATAAAAACTCTCAACAAAATGGGTATAGAGGGCAAGTACCTCAACATCATAAAGGCCATATATGACAAACCCACAGCTAACATCATGCTTAACAGAGAGAAGCTGAAAGCTTTTCATCTAAGATTGGGAACAAGACAGGGACACCCTCTCTCTCCACTGTTATTCAACATAGTATTGGAGGTCCTAGCCATGGCATTCAGACAAAACAAAGAAATACAAGTCATCCAGATTGGTAAAGAAGTCAAGTTGTCACTACTTACAGATAACATGATATTGCACATAAAAAACCCTAAAGACTCCACTCCAAAACTACTAGAACTAATATCTGAATTCAGCAAAGTTGCAGGATACAAAATTAATACACAGAAATCTGTTGCTTTCCTATACACTAACGATGAACTAACAGAAAGAAAAATCAGAAAAACAATTCCATTCACAATTGCATCAAAAAGGATAAAATACCTAGGAATAAACCCAACTAAGGAAGTGAAAGACCTATACCCTGAAAACTACAAGACACTCCTAAGAGAAATTAAAGAGGACACTAACAAATGGAAATTCATCCCATGCTGTTAGGTAGGTAGAATAAATATTGTCAAAATGGCTATACTACCTAAAGCAATCTACAGATTAAACGCAATCCTTATCAAAATACCAATAGCATTCTTCAATGAACTGGAACAAATAGTTCTAAAATTCATATGGAATCCCAAAAGACCCCGAATAGCCAAAACAACCCTGAGAAGGAGGAGTAAAACAGGGGGAATTATGCTCCCTGACTTCAAGCTCTATTACAAAGCCACACTAATTAAGACAATTTGGTATTGGCACAAGAACCAACCCACAGACCAGTGGAACAGAATAGAAAATCCAAACATTAACCCAAACATATACGGTCAATTAATATATGATAAAGGAGCCTTGGATATACAATGGGGAGATGACAACCTCTTCAGCAGCTGGGGTTAGCAAAACTGGACAGCTACATATAAGAGAATGAAACTAGACTACTATCTAACCCCATACACAAAAGTAAACTCAAAATGGATCAAAGACCTGAATGTAAGTCATGAAACTGTAAAACTCTTAGAAAAAACATAGGCAAAAATCTCTTGGACATAAACATGAGCAACTTCTACATGAACATATCTCCCCAGGCAAGGGAAACCATCAGTAGAACAAAAAGACATCTTACACTTTGGGAGAATATATTCATAAATGACATGTCAGATAAGAGGTTGACATCCAAAATATATAAAGAACTCACGCACCTCAACAAAGAAAAATTAAATAATCCAATTAAGAAATGGGCAGAGGATATGAATAGACACTTCTCCAAAGAAGAAATTCAGATGGCCAACAGGCACATGAAAAGATGCTCCACATCGCTAATCATCAGAGAAATGCAAATTAAAACCACAATAAGATATCACCTCACACCAGTATGGATGGCCAACATCCAAAACACAAACAACAACAAATGTTGGCAAGGATGTGGAGAAAGGGGAACCCCCCTACACTGTTGGTGGGAATGCAAATTAGTTCAACCATTGTGGAAAGCAGTATGGAGGTTCCTCAAAAAACTCAAAATAGAAATACCATTTGACCCAAGAATCCCACTCCTAGGAGTTTACCCTAAGAATACAGCAGCCCAGTTTGAAAAAGATACATGCACCCCTATGTTTATTGCAGCACTATTTATAATAGCCAAGACATGGAAGCACCCTAAGTGTCCATCAGTAGATGAATGTATAAAGAGGAGGTGGTACATATACACAATGGAATATTATTCAGCCATAAGAAGAAAACAAATCCTACCATTTGCAACAACATGGATGGAGCTAGAGAGTATTATGCTCAGTGAAATAAGCCAAGTGGTAAAAGACAAGTATGAAATGATTTCACTCATATGTGGAGTATAAGAGCAAAGAAAAAAAAACTGAAAGAACAAAACAGCAGCAGACTCACAGAACCCAAGAATGGACTAACAGGTACCAAAGGGAAAGGGACTGGGGAGGATGGGTGGGAAGGGAGGGACAAGGGGGAAAAAGGGGCATTACAATTAGCAGATGTAATGTTGAGGGGGCACCGGGAGGGCTGTACAACCCAGAGAAGACAAGTAGTGATTCTATAGCATCTCACTACGCTGATGGACAGTGACTGTAATGGGGTATGGTGGGGGGACCTGATGAAGGGGTAGTTTAATAACCATAATATTGCACGTGTAATTGTAGATTAATGAAACCAAAATAAAAAATGTATATATATCATATACCTAAATGCAAAGCTGAAGGTATAAAACTTCTAAAGGAAAATGTAAGAGAAAATCTTTGTGACCTTGGTGTAGGCAAAGATTTTTTAGATTAAATCCGGAAATAAGCTATAAATGAAGAGAAAAGATAAACTGGACTTCAGCAAAATTAAAAAACATTTCTGCTCTTAATAAGATGAACGAATAAACTGGGAAAAACGTTTACAACACATGTATCAGGCAAGGGACTTGCTCTATATAGCTAAAGAACATTAACATCCCCCAAATAAGAAATCACACTAGTAAAAAAATGGATCAAAAGATTTGAATAGACACTTCACAAAAGAAGATATACAGATGGCCATAAGTATGTGAAAAGATGCTTAACATTATTCATCATCCATGAAATGCAAATACAATGATATACCACTACATACATTAGAGTGGCTAACAATTTTAAAAATCTGATTATACTGCGTGTTGACAAGGATATGGACCAACTGGAGCTCTCCAACACTACAGGTGGCAGGTTTTTAAGGAGTTAAACTTACACCTACCATATGACCCAGCATTTCTAAGCCTTGGTAATTACCCAGGAGAAACAAAAGCACATGTCCACACAAAGACATGCACACCAATATTCATAGCCGCTTTATTTGTAATTGTCCTAAACTAGAAGCCCCTCTACTGTCTATCCACAGGTAAATGAATAAACTAATTGTGTTTTATGTACATAATGGAATATCATTCAGTAATAAAAGGGAAAGAGCTATTGATGTATCTAATAATACGGATGAATCTCGAAATTATGCTGAATGAAAGAAGGTAAGTAGAAAGGAGCACATACTGTTGGATTCCACTTAAATGCAATTTTTAAAAATGCAAAACAATCTGTAGAGGCAGAAAGGAGATCTATGCTTGTCTATGGATGAGGATAGAAGGAAGGAAGGAATACAAAGGGTCACAAGTAAACTTTCAGGGATCATGGAAATGTTTGTTATCCGGATTCTGGTGATTTCATGGGTATATATATATATGTTACAGTTGATCAAATTGTACACTTTAAATATGTGCAGCTTAGCATACTTCAATTACACTATGATAGAGTTGAAAAAATTAGATAAGAAAAAATATGGGTTGACAAATTTTCCACCTTATTCTATGTCATGCACTTCAAAATCGATTCGTTAGGGTTTGTGAGAAATCTGTTGGAATTTGTACACATTGAAACATCTTTTGTGAAAAATTGATTTCACCCCAAACAAAAATATTAACTAATTCTTTTATTTTGTTGCATCCATGTGGCTGGTGAAATTAAGGATAATAATGGCAAATTGAGTTGAACATTTGAACCAAACAATCTCCTATTGTATATTTTCCGTAATAGGTAGAATATATGAGATAGTCTTGGGAAGATGTTTAACCTTTGAAGGAAATTAACGTTTCAAATTACAAAACACTGACGTAGGAACTTACACAGGACACCGTGGCTGCCTCAGGCAGACAATGTGTCTCCCCTGCTCCATCTCCATGGGACCAGTTGGCAGAGAGAATTTAAATGGAGATATTGTGACCAATCATGTAGTTGGTAGGTCTGTTGAAGTGTTGCCTGTAGTTTGGGGGTTATTTCCTGCTGATATTGTAGAACAACTAGGCTTTCCTACCACGAGTTCATCCAAAGCCCGAAAAATGTCTATAAAAAAAAAATGTGGATTTTTTTTTTGTTTTCCTACATCCACTTTAATTTTCCACTTATTGTGTATATTATGGGAAATATATGGGTTTTATTTGCTTTACTCATCAAAATGTTACCTTTGGAGTTAATTTAGAACTATCAGATGCCCAGAGAATCTATTTTCATCTCTATTTTACAGAGTCAAAAGTTTCATATAGTTGAGTGTAAATGAAATTAACTACTCAAAATGTAAGAGTCTAATTTGAAACACAGATTCTCTGAGTTATGAATATGTTCCAAGGTTGACAGAATATATGATTACATCTCTAAGGATGGCCATTTATACTCCAACACATGAAGAGATGAATCAATGTCTTTTTTAGGCTAGTAGCTAACAAACTGCTTTAGGTTAGGATATTTTGAATGAGTTCAATTTTATAGCATATTTACTAGTCGCACTGATAAGCTGACAATTCCATATGCTGTAGAATTTTCTGGCCTCTTCATATGGAAATTCTGGAGACAGAGCCATGAAAATAGGAATGGAGAATTTAATGATATGGATAAGCATTTTAGAGTAAATAAATATTTGGAGCACTACAATAATGGCAGCTACCATATATTAACCTGTTACCTCGTGTTAGGTGCTGTGCTAAGCATATTATTAATAACAATGCTAATACTTATAGAGTGTTATTCTGTACCGCTATGCTAAATACTTCACATCAATTTTCTCTCTTAATCCTTATAATTATAAACACAGATTATCCTCATTTATAGATGAAGAAACCGAGGCAAAAAAAAAACAGAGTAATTTTCTAGTCACATGTTAGTAAATAGCTGAATTTGGAGGAATTAATTATTTAGTATGTCAAGCCACTTGTTTTCTCCTTGATTATCTCTGCAGTCTGCCTTTTTATTCCTGAAAGATGAACCAACTGTGCTGCTATCTGGCCTGGTCTGGCTGCTATCACAACATATCATAGTAGATTGTAAACCAGGAATTTCTACCTCACAGTCCTGGGGGCTGGGAGTGTCCAGGTGCCAGGGTGGTCCGGTGAGAGCCCTGTTCTGGGTTGCAGACTTGTCCTTGTCTTACGGTGGGAGAGGCAAGGGAGGTCTCAGGAGCCTCTTTTATAAAGCACGAATCCGTTCAGGAGGGCTCCAGCCTCATGACCTAAGCACCTCCCAATGACCCCACTTCCTAATACCCACCTTTAGGGGTTAGGATTTCAACATATGAATTTTGTGGGGACTAAAACATTCAGACCACAGCACCTCCCATTCCTCCCTGTCCTGATAACCTTTGTGTTTCAGGCTACACAAGTCTTGATGTCCAGGGAATAATGCTTAAGATCTAACAAGTGCCATGAAAACACATCTGACAGTTCTTTAAGCTTCATATAGAATTAGTCAATTTTCATTACAAAGTTCTTATTTGTTCTGGGAATCCTGGGAGTGAGGATACATTATCTATTGCAGCATAGCAAATTATCCCCAAACATAGTGGCTTAAGACAATAATAATTATTGATTATTTCTCATGGTGTTTTTGACTCCTAGTATACAGTGAAGATGCCTTGCATCTGCTGCACAGCCTATGGGCTCTAAGCTCGAAAACTCGAAGACCGAGGACAGGAATCACCAGAGGCTTGTTTGCCAATGTTTTTTTTTATTAACGTATTATTGATATACACTCTTATGAAGGTTTAACATGAAAAAACAATGTGGTTACCATATTTACCCATATTATCAAGTCCCCACCCATACCCCAATGCAGTCACTGTCCATCAGTGTAGTAAGATGCCACAGATTCACTCTTTGTCTTCTCTGTGCTACACTGTTTTCCCCGTGATCACCCACACCATGTGCACTAAACATAATACCCCTCAATCCCCTTCTCCCATCCTCCCCACGCACCCTCCCATACCCCTCCCCTTTGGTAACCACTAGTTCCTTCTTGGAGTCTGAGAGTCTGCTGCTATTTTGTTCCTTCAGTTTTGCTTTGTTGTTATACTCCACAAATGAGGGAATTCATTTGGTACTTGTCTTTCTACGTCTGGCTTATTTCACTGAGCATAATATCCTCCAGCTCCATCCACGTAGTTGCAAATGGCAGGATTTGTTTCCTTCTTATGGCTGAATAGTATTCCATTGTGTATATGTACCACCACTTCTTTATCCATTCATCTACTGATGGACACATAGGTTGCTTCCATTTCTTGGCTGTTGTAAAAAGTGCTGCAATGAACATAGGGGTGTATCTGTCTTTTTGAATCTGAGAAGTTGTATTCTTTGGGTAAATTCCAAGGAGTGGGATTTGCAGGTCAAATGGTATTTCTATTTTGAGTTTTTTGAGGAACCTCCATATTGCTTTCCACAATGGTTGAACTAGCTTACATTCCCACCAGCAGTGTAGGAGGGTTCCCCTTTCTCCGCATCCTTGCCAGCATTTGTTGTTCTTAGTCTTTTTGACGATGGCCATCCTTAGTGGTGTGAGGTGATATCTCATTGCGGTTTTCATTTACATTTCTCTGATGATTAGAGATGTGGAGCATCTTTTCATTTGTCTGTTGGCCATATGAATTTCTTCTTTGGAGAACTGTCTCTTCATATCCTCTGCCCATTTTTTAATTGGGTTATTTGCTTTTTGGGTGTAGAGGTGTGTAAGTTCTTTATATATTTTGGATGTTAGCCCTTTGTTGGATATGTCATTTACAAATAGATTCTCCCATACTGTAGGATGCCTTTTTGTTCTGTTGATGGTGTCCTTTGCCGTACAGAAACTTTTTAGTTTGATACACTCCCATGAGTTCATTTTTGCTTGTTTCCCTTGCTTGAGGAGATGCCTTCAGGAAGAAGTCGCTCATGCTTATATTCAGGAGATTTTTGCCCATGTTGCCTTCTAAGAGTTTTATGGTTTCATGATTTACATTCAGGTCCTTGATCCATTTCAAGTTTACTTTTGTGTATGGGGTTCAAGAATAATCCAGTTTCATTCTCTTGCATGTAACTGTCCAGTTTTTCCAACACCAGCTGTTGAAGAGGCTGTCATTTCCCCACTGTATACCCATGGCTCCTTTATCATATATTAATTAACCATATATGGTTTATATCAGGGCTCTCTAGTCTGTTCCATTGGTCTATGGGTCTGTTCTTGTGCCAGTACCAAATTGTCTTGAGTACTGTGGCTTTGTAGTAAAGCTTGAAGTTGGGGAGCATAATCCCCCCAGCTTTATTCTTCCTTCTCAGGATTGCTTTGGCTATTCGGGGTCTTTTGTGTTTCCATATGAATTTTAGAATGATTTTCTCTAGTTCGTTGAAAAACGCTGTTGGTATTTTGATAGGAATTGCATTGAATCTGTAGATTGCTTTAGGCAGGATGGCCATTTTGACAATATTAAATCTTCCTATCCATGAGCACAGGATGTGTTTCCATTTATTGGTATGTTCTTTAATTTCTCTCATGAGTGTCTCGTAGTTTTCAGAATATAGGTCTTTCATTTCCTTGGTTAGGTTTATTCCTAGGTATGTTATTCTTTTTGATGCAACTTTGAATGGAATTGTTTTCCTGATTTCTCTCTTTGCTAGGTCATTGTTGGTGTATAGGAATGCCACAGATTTCTGAGTATTAATTTTGTATCCCGCAACTTTACTGAATTCAGATATTAGATCTAGTAGTTTTGAAGTAGATTCTTTAGGGTTTTTTTTATGTACAATATCATGTCATCTTCAAACAGGGACAGTTTAACTTCTTCATTGCCAATCTGGATGCCTTTTATTTCTTTGTGTTGTCTGATTGCCATGGCTAGGACCTCCAGTACTATTTTGAATAGAAGTGGGGAGAGTGGGCATCCTTGTCTTCTTCCCGATCTTCAAGGAAAAGGTTTCAGCTTCTCGCTGTGAAGTATAATGTTGGCGGTGGGTTTGTCATATATGGCCTTTATTATGTTGAGGTACTTGCCCTCTATACCTATTTTGTTGAGAGTTTTTATCATGAATGGATGTTGAATTTTGTCAAATGCTTTTTCAGCATCTACGGAGATGATCATGTGGTTTTTGTCCTTCTTTTTGTTGATGTGGTGGATGATGTTGATGGATTTTCGAATGTTGAACCATCCTTGCATCCCTGGAATAAATCCTACTTGATCGTGATGGATGATCTTTTTAATGTATTTTTGAATTCGGTTTGCTAATATTTTGTTGAGTATTTTGCGTCTATGTTCATCAGGGATATGGGTTTGTAGTTTTCTTTTTTTTGTGGTGTCTTTGCCCGGTTTTGGTATTAGAGTGATGCTGGCCTCATAGAATGAGTTTGGAAGTATTCCCTCTTCTTCTACTCCTTGGAAAACTTTAAGGAGGATGTGTATTAGGTCTTCCCTAAATGTTTGATAAAATTCAGCAGTGAAGCCATCTGGTCCAGGCTTTTTGTTCTTAGGTAGGTTTTTGATTACCAGTTCAATTTCGTTGCTGGTAATTCGTCTGTTAAGATTTCTGTTTCTTTCTGGGTCAGCCTTGGAAGGTTGTATTTTTCTAGAAAGTTGTCCATTTCTTCTAGGTTATCCAATTTGTTAGCATATAATTTTTCACAGTATTCTCTAATAATGCTTTGTATTTCTGTGCTGTCCATAGTGACTTTTCCTTTCTCATTTCTGATTCGGTTTATGTGAGTAGACTCTCTTTTTTTCTTGGTAAGTCTGGCTAAGGGTTTATCTATTTTGTTTATTTTCTCAAAGAACCAGCTCTTGCTTTTGTTGATCATTTCTATTGTTTTATTCTTCTCGATTTTATTTATTTCTGCTTTAATCTTTATTATGTCCCTCCTTCTACTGACTTTGGGTCTCATTTGTTCTTCTTTTTCTTGTTTCACTAATTGTGAGTTTAGACTGCTCGTATGGGAATGTTTCTCTTTCCTGAGGTAGGTCTGTATTGCAATATACTTTCCTCTTAGCACAGCCTTCGCTGCATCCCACAGATCTTGTGGTGTTGAATTATTGTTGTCATTTGTCTCCATGTATTGCTTGATCTCTGTTTTTATTTGGTCATTGATCCATTGATTATTTAGGAGCATGTTATTAAGCCTCCATGTGTTTGTGGGATTTTTCATTTTCTTTGCATAATTCATTTCTAGTTTCATACCTTTGTGGTCTGAGAAGCTGGTTGGTACAATTTCAATCTTTTAATTTACCGAGGCTCTTTTTGTGGCCTAGTATATGATCTATTCTTGAAAATGTTCCATGTGCACTTGAGAAGAATGTGTATCCTGCTGCTTTTGGGTGTAGAGTTCTGTAGATGTCTGTTAGGTCCATCTGTTCTAATGTGTTGTTCAGTGCCTCTGTCTCCTTACTTATTTTCTGTCTGGTTGATCTGTCCTTCAAAGGGAGTGGTGTGTTGATGTCTCCTAGAATGAATGCATTGCATTCTATTTTCCCCTTTAATTCTGTTAGTTTTGTTTCACATATGTAGGAGCTCCTGTGTTGGGTGCATAGATATTTACAATGGTTATATCTTCTTCTTGGATTGATCCTTTTGTCATTATGTAATGTCCTTTTTATCTCTTGTGACATTCTTTGTTTTGAAATCTATTTTATCTGATATAAGTACTGCAACTCCTGCTTTTTTTTCTGTATCACTTGCATGAAATGTCTTTTTCTATCCCTTCACTTTTAGTCTGTGTCTTTGGGTTTAAAGTGAGTCTTCTGAAGGCAGCATATAGATGGGTATTTTTTTTTTTATCTATTCAGTGACTCCATGTCTTTTGATTGGTGCATTCAGTCCATTTACATTTAGGGTGATTATGGAAAGGTATATACTTATTGGCATTGCAGGTTTCAGATTCGTGGTTACCAAAGGTTCAAGGTTAATTTCCTTACTATCTAAGAGTCTAACTTAACTCACTTAATATGCTATTACAAACACAATCTAAAGGTTCTTTTTTTTTTCTCCTCCTTTTTCTTCCTCTTCCATTCTTTATATAATAGGTATCATATTCTGTACTGTTTGTCCCTTGATTGACTTTGGGGGTAATTTAATCTTGCATTTTCTTAGTAATTAGCTGTTCTACTTTCTTTATTGTCATTTTATTACCTCTGGTGACAGCTATTAAACCATAGGAACACTTCCATCTATAGCAATCCCTCCAAAATACACTGTACAGATGGTTTGTGGGAGGTAAATTCCTCAGCTTTTGCTTATCTGGGAATTGTTTAATCCCTCCTTCAAATTTAAATGATAATCTTGCCAGATAAAGTAATCTTGGTTCAAGGCCCTTCTGCTTCATTGCATTAAATATATCATGCCACTTCTTTCTGGCCTGTAAGGGTTCTGCTGAGAAGTCTGATGACAGCCTGATGGGCTTTCCTTTGTATGTGATCTTATTTATCTCTCTGGCTGCTTTCAATAGTCTGTCTTTGTCCTTGATATTTGCCATTTTAATTACTATATGTCTTGCTGTTGTCTTCCTTGGGTCCCTTGTGTTGGAAGATCTGCACACCTCCAAGGCCTGAGAGACTATCTCCTTCCCCAGATTGGGGAAGTTTTCAGCAATCACCTCCTCAAAGACACTTTCTATCCCTTTTTCTCTCTCTTCTTCTTCTGGTACCCCTATAATGCGAATATTGTTCTGTTTGGATTGGCCACACAGTTCTCTCAATATTCTTTCATTCTTAGAAATCCTTTTTTCTCTCTTGCCTCAGCTTCTTTGTAATCTTCTTCTCTAGTTTCTATTTCATTTATCGTTTCCTCCACCATATCCAATCTGCTTTTAATACCTTCCATTGTGCTCTTCAACGATTGGATCTCTGACCGGAATTCATTCCTGAGTTCTTGAATATCTTTTTGTACCTCCATGAGCATGTTAATGATTTTTATTTTGAACTCCCTTTCAGGGAGAGTCATGAGGTCCATATCATTTAAATCTTTCTCAGGAGTTGTATTCATAATTTTACTCTGGACCAGGTTCCTTTGGCATTTCATATTTGTGTATGGCGCCCTCTAGTGCCCAGAAGTTCTTCTCTCTGGAGCTGCTCAGCCCCTGAAGCAATGCAGGGATTGTAGGGGAGTGGTATTGGTGCCTCTGGGGAGGAAAGGGCTGTTTCCTGGTTCCTGGCTGCTATGTCTGTCTCCACTGCCTGAACCAGTGGGCTGAGCACACAGGTATAAGCCTCTGTGCTTTGCGTTTTTAGTTGGTGTAGACAGATCTTCCCTCTGGCAGGCCTAACACCAGGGAAGGATTTCCTGGTTTGCAAGCCCGGTGGGGCTGGCCAGAAGAAAGGCGCACTAGTCTGCCTGTCCCAGAAGGGGTTCTTGGAGCTGTGTAGGCAACCAGGGAGCTGGAGCACCTGAAGATCATGAAAGCTCTCAACCTGCTGGGCAGAGTGCACCCGGACAATTTTGTCTGCCTGTCCTTTCTCCTGAGCAGTAAGCTCTGTGCAATCCTTGCCCCTTTAGCAGCCCTCTTGCTAAGGGCTTGTTTGTTAGGAAGTCTCTCAGACTGCCCACCTTTCTTTTGTCCCTAAGCAGCTGGGTACGGATCCCTGCTTTCACAAGGAGCTAGAATCTTAGTCTCTCCAGGAATTCTGCCTGTCTTAGCTTTCCAACGCCCTAATTACAAGAGTATCATGCAAGCACCATTAAATGTAGGTTTGTGCTCCCAGAGCAGATCTCCAGAGTTAGATATTCAGCAGTCCCACATCTCCACTCCTTTCCTGCTCCGTTCCTCTTCCTCCTGCAGGTGAGCTGGGGTGGGGGCAGGACTTGGATCCCGCAGGACCACAGCTTTAGTACGTTACCCTTTTCTGTGAGGTCGGCTCTTGTCTCCAGGTGTATGCAGTTTGGTGCAGTCCTCTTTCCTGTTGCTCTTTCAAGAGTAGTTGTATTAGTGAGTTATATTTTCATATTATATGAAGTTTTAGGAGGAAGCCGCTGTCTCACCTCTCATGCTGCCATCTTTAATTGCCATGTTTTTAGGAGCTGGTGCTGGCTGGGTGCTTAGCTGGGGCTGTTGGACAGAATGCACACATGTGGCCTTTCCATAATGCATGGGCTTCTTCGCATGATGTAGTGGTTCCAAGGGCAGGCATCCGGAGAGAAAGCCAGAGCCAGGGGAAGCCTTGTTGCCTTTTTAGACCTAGCGTTGGGAGGCAGGCAGCACCACTTCCACCCTACCCTACTGGCTGAGGGACTTAGAAAGGTTCAAGGAGAAGGAATACAGACTCCATTTGTCTTGATGGAGAGATGTGTTAACGTCACCTTGTAAACAGAGCATGAGGAATGGGGTATATGGTGGTGTGTCCTTCTTTGCAAAGTAAGGGTTGCTGCAGGAAGAAGTAGGGGGAAATTTTTAAGTTTTCCAAGTCACTGATGGCTCTTCCTTCTGCTTTTCCTGAGTTATTTCCATTAATCAATTGTTTGTCTTGTATGTTCTCTCCCTGTTCTCCAGCACATAAAAACGACTTGAAATCCAGCCTCTTTCCATGATTTACACAAAGAAATACACCTCCTACCAAACAAACATTCAGAAGCAAAAACATTCATTAGTCTTTTCCATGTAGAGGACTTGAGACAAGTAACTTCAAATAGAATATTGGAAACCCCTAATTTGAAAGGCTCTGTGGACCCTTTCCTATGGTTCCAGGGCTTTCCTCTCTCCCTGTTTCTGTATTCTAATCTGTCTCTTTCCCCTCAAGAGTAAAAACTTTAAATACCTTCCATTTTCTTATAAAAATTAATTCACTTTAGCTTTACTGCATCTCCATACTCCACACTCAGCACATAGACTCTCTCTGTGTGTGTACAATGACCCACTAACTATTCCTCTAAACCACACTGGCGTCATCCTTCTCCCTCTTCCACCTGTTTCTGCAAAAGGAGCAGTGAAGGGATGCAGTCCTTCAGTTGTATGAATTAATCCTATTCCAACCCCTGTCTTCTCCATGGAAAAGACAGAAGTTTCTACATTCAGTTGTGGTTTTAAATAACATTTTCCCCTCTGCATTGCATAGCATGCGTTGAACTGCAGCCAGCACCATCCACTTAAGTGTTCCATCTCTGATTTCCAAAACATTTAGGGAAAGCTTCAGCCTCAGACATTATGAATATGCCTAAGAACAGAGCTTCTGAGGCAAAAATCACCATTCGATCAAGAGAACTTCCAAGTCCCCATAAAAATCTAAGTGAAATAAGTAAACCCTCCTTTTGCCCAGTCTCCCATAGCACAGTTCCGGGGCTGCTCAGGTTCCCTTCCCAAAGCCTATCTTTAAATTCAATGAATTTTTAGAAATACTCTGTCTCAGAAGAGGCCTTTATGGAAATATCTAACTATGATAGAGATGTTCTCTGAATAGTCCCTAGTCAGATTCTAGGAGAATATTGCCTCCCATATGGCAGGTATAATACGAAATCCAACTATTTTCTGCACAGTCAGGTCTTCACCCTCCCCTAACCTTCTTCTATCAAATTTGCCCAGGCCCTCTCCCCTCCCTTCCCATGGCTCTGCTGACGGGGCACAGCAGACGATCCCACATGCCCGCCTGCAGCTGAGGGGATGGTGGGGACGTCCCAATCAAAGTAATCCTATCAGATGGTTTTCCCAGCTCAGTGGGACAGGACTGAGGGCAGTAGCTGAGAGAGTCTGAGCAAGCAGGGCAAACCTCTCAGCAGAGGTAGGTGCTGAGAGATTTGACACGGATGCACACACTTTGAGTTCTGTGACTGTAGAAGAAACCTGGTCCCCAGAGCCGTGGAATTCCTGCTAGCAGGCCCTGGAGAGAGCTGCCTGCTCCTGGGTTGGCTGAGGGAGACCAGCAATGAACCAATAAGTTGACCTTATTTCTTCAGCTACTTTGCAACCAAGTGAACAGAGATTATTCTACACAGAATATGAGAAAGAAAGTGGAAAGATTTTTATTTAATTAATTTACTTACTACTTTCTGGGCATATAAGCTATAAGTCATGAAGAATTAATTTCAATAGAGTTTCAATAAAGGATGTCTGATGTTCCTCCCTGATATTTTAGGACCATTAAAAGGGTAAAACATACTTGAAATATTGAACAAAATGTCATTGTAAACTTATCCTAGGTAATCAAAGAACTTTCTCAAGAAATGGTATGCTATTGAAGAATCTTTGAAGGTATTCTGCATGTGTTAAACCTGGAATAGTGAACATTATTTAAGAGGGCTCCATACCAGGGCTTTGCAAGATGCTAAAGAACATGCTGCTTGTCAATTTTTAAAGAAATCTCTGTCTGCTTCTTAGGGTGAATGTCACAGCAAAACAAATATGCAAAAAGAAACAAAAATGTAAAGCATTTCTGAGAAATGTGTGCCTTTTCAAGAGATGGGGTCAAATGGATAAGCAAATGAAGAAATATAATGGACTGTGGGAAAAGCCTAAATCACGATTAAATAAACTCTGTGTGAAGTCGGACTCTGTGTGAAGCTGCACGTGTAATTCTTTACTTAAGGAATTCCTACCACTGACTGACAATGGACTGTGTAACGCCCAAACAGGACATGGCACAGAGGACAGGAAGTGGGCTCCCTAGTCACTACTAAGCAAGCTACTTAAATTTATTGAGCCTGTGTCCTCATTTATATAACATGAGGATGAGAGCATGTTTCACTGCAGTGGGACGTTGTGAGGGATTAACAACACAGTGCACGCCATGCACTTGCCCTTGTGTTGATTTGCTCAGTAAATCTCACAACACTGGCTGCCTAGTAGTTGTTATATTCACTACTGTGAATGTATCTGGAAATTCTGGTGCAGTCTTCCCAATATATGAAGAGCCTGATGTACCGGCTAGAGACTGGCATGTAATTTGCCTCTGCTCACCAAGACGAGCCCCATTTCTGGGGGGGGGGTGCTGCTGTGTGCGTGTGTGTGTTACACTGGTCTGCGCTGGATCCTGCGGTGGCTGCCATCAGGCTTCAGTTTCTTTGGCTTTCCTTAGCTTTACTCACTGGCAAGACAGGAAGCTGTTTTGCTATTTTGCTGCCTAACTTTTAGAATTACCAGCAAAACAATCAGATTCCCAGACCTTCCCTACCCTATTTATCTCAATCATTAACCTGTTTCACATGAGCCAACACACAGGCAAGCAGCTGACAGTTGGACTACATGGGGAAAAGTGACCCAACCTGCTAGTAAAATATTATTGGAACCTTGCCATACTTATGCCCCTGACTAATTCCCTTTTTCTCCACACATACAACTTCTGGAACTTTGACAGTCTTAAATCATGCACCTGTGCCCTCAAAAATTGTGCTTTGCCTTTCTTAGACTACTCAGAGTAATATAAACATCAATTTGGGGCTTAAAAATTGAGCTCAAAACATTTTTCTTGCTAAATACCACTAGCATATGTATATGCTAAATACCACGGCTAAAATGCAACCCGTACTGAAACATCACTGCCTTTACTCCCAAGTGTCTCACCTCTCTTACACTCCCATCATCTCAGTGACAAACTTGTGCATATTTACATGCACATAGTACACAATTCAAATTGTATAATTGGTCATACAGTTAAAAGCTAGCTACCCAGGTCCCTCTCCAAAGACAACCACTGTTAGTTTCTTATAACAAATATGTATTTTAAAAAACAACACAAAATGTAGCCTACATAAACATTCTCAGATAGGGTTCCTTGAGAGAATTAAGCTCCCATAACCTAAGGCATCCATGGTATAAAATCAATGAACTTCTCTTCTAGGCATCAGAAATGGTATTATGTACCATCCTTGGGAGACTTGAGGAAATAGTTGAGAAGAATTGTGTGTTTTGTTTCAGATGAGGAGCTCCAGTTGAGAAATGCTTCTACTTAACAATCTAACTTGCAGATTACATACATGGGCACATACAGCTCTGCTCTCCTTCTCCTGCTCCTCATCCTTTTCCTTGTTCTTCCTCTTTCACTTCTTTACTGAGGTGTCACAGAAATGAGAAAACATGTAAGTGCATCAATCTTAAGAGCACAGCATGAGAAATTATGTATCAGTATATACCCATGTGACCGCCATTCAGATCATGACCTAGAACATTTCCTTCACTTAAAAGAGCCCCTTGTGCTCCCAGAGGAAACCTGTAGTCTAACTTCTATCACTGTAATTACTTTTGCCTGTTCTGAAACTTCATAGAAATGAAACTATGTTTGTATCTCTCATCTTATCCTCAATATGCAAGAGATTTTCCATGTTTGTATGTGTCAGATTTTTTTTTATTGTTGAGTATTATTCCAGTATATGAACAGATCACTATTTACTTATCATTCTCCTGTTGATGGATATCTGGATTGTTTCCAGTTGGGAGCTATTTTGAATAAAGCTGCTATGGACAGATTTGTACATGTCTTTTAGTAGATCTAGGGACTCATTTCTCTCTGGTATACACCTAGGAACAGACTGGATCATGAGATAGGCATATATTTAGCTTTAATAAACATTTCCAAACAGTTTTCCAAAATGGATGTTCCAATTTTGCTCATCCTTTTTAACAGCTGCTTAGTATTATATGGATTTTTCCATGATTTATTTAAACTGGCCCACTATTATTAGAATGTAAGTTGTTTCCAAACATTTGTTATTATAAAATATGTTCCAAATATTATACTTTCATGTGAATCATTTTGCACAAATACAAGTATATTTCATGGGAAAAAGTAAAAGAATGAATTTGCTGGACCCAAGGATATGTGCACTTTTTATTTTAGTGAACAAATTATTTCTCCAAAGTGTTTCAACTAGCACATACACCTCCTGGCAATATTTGACACTTTTTCCTTCGTACTCATTTCCACAGCAAGTCATCAAAATGTTTTGAACTGGTCTGTCCAGCAAGTATAAGCCATGTTTCTTTGTAGTTTTAATTTAAAAGTCTGTCATTAAAAATGATGTTGAGTATCTTTACCTAAGTTTGAAAGAATTTCTATTTCCTTTTCTGTGACATCTCTTTTAATAAACTTTACCCATTATCTATTGAGTTGTTGGTCCTTTATTTTCTTTGTGGAGCTCTTTTTATAGTAAAGAAATTAGTCTTTTCTCTGTAGCACGAGTTACAAATAATTTTCCCCAGACTGTTGCTTTTCTTCTGTGTCTCTTAATAACTGAGAGAATAATTTGAAGTATTTCCTTCACATGAGGTTTCCAATGCATATTTTACAAAGCCCAAGCCTACCCTTTCTTTTACCACCCACAAGATGTATCTTGATCACTATTAATGAATAAAAAAAAATGTATGCTCTAAGCACACTCTCTGGATTACTAAAAAATCTTGCCCTAATGCATACTCCAGAGAATTGAAAGGAAGCCTGGAAATAAAAAAGCAGCTAGCGGGCAGACACACAGAACACGAGTGTGGCTGCTATCACAACAATTTCTTCAAGACAGCAAAAGGCAAGTTGCATTCTTTGTAAGATTCTGTGAAAGTAAGATTCAAACAGCTGTGAAAAGCATATGCGGTGGTTGGGTGCCTCCCATTACTGTGTGGCGGCCCACAAGTCACGGAGAGATCTGCAGTTACTCCAGCTGGCTCCCAAATATGTGGTCAGCTCAGAGGCTCTCATCCATGCCCTCAGACTGAGGACTGGTATAGAGAAGGACCTCAGCCATATTCTAAATGGTGATGTCTCCGAGAGACTTAAAACTGTTAGTCTCAATCTTTAGGAAAACTTCTTACCCACTGAACACTCCTGTTAAAATCAGTGTTACACCCTGACATTCACTCGCTTCTCCTCCGTTAGATTCTTCTCAGCTAGAGACCATTTATTACAGGTGTCAGTTTTCTGTTGCTGTCATAACAAATTTAGCAGTTAAAACTGCACCCATTTTTCATCTCATAGTGCTACAGGTTAGAGGTCAGGTCAGGATGCCTAGCTGCATCCTCTGCCTAGAGTCTCATAAGTCAGAAATCAGGAGTCTCTGGGACAAATCCATCTCCAAACTCATTCAGCTTGTTGGCAGAATTCAGTTCCTTGAGACTAGAACCGAGGCCCCCCTTTCCTTGCTGCCTGTCGGCCAGAAGCGTCTCAGCCTCTTAAGGCCACTGCATTCCCATCTGTGTTGCCTCCACCTTCACGCTCCCAACAGAGCATTGACTCGGGCTCACATTTTGAATCTCTCCGAATCCCCCCTCTGTGGCACCTCTCCTTATTGCAGCCAGAAGAGGTTCTCTGCATGTAAAGGCCCGTATGATTAGGTGGGCACAACTGAATGAACCAGGGAATCTTCCTCTTCTAGGGTCTGTAACTTTAATTATATCTGCCAAGTCCCTTTTACTGTGTGAGCTCACATCCTCAGAGCTTGTGGGGATAGGACGCAGATATCTTTGAAGGGCCCTTAATCTGCCTCTCATGTTATTCTTTTCCTTCCCCTTGCCCCGCTTTCTTTATCTGCAGCATCTAGCACAATGCTGGGCAAGTAATGAGAAGTGAATTATGAATACTGGTTAGTTGAATGATATTTTTAGAGTTCTTCTCTTGAGGCCTCAGTCTAAATTTGGGGAATATATATTGAGTCAAGAATATGTCATATGGTTCATAAACTCCCAGAAGATCAGAACAGTAAAACCAGGAGGGGATTTTTGTCTCCTTTCCCCCACAGCCTGTGGCGAAGGGTCTGCCTGGTCCAGGAAATGTGGTCTGTGTCTCTCGGTTCAAACCCGCCTTTCCGGTTGCCCCAGGTGCCTTGAGGCCACTGTGCCACACAGGGCTCTGCAGACAGAACAGAGAGCCTCTGTAATGACACAGGCCAACTTTGGACTTGCCAGGGTTTTTAGAAAAGCAAAATATTTTTGAACAAAGAACTAAATACCCCATTGTGGTAGAGGAAGAGCATTAGATCATTTAAAACCTTATCTTTGGTTCTGGGTCGTCTTGGTAGGGAGAAAAAGGCATGTTTGCATGAGAATTTTGATCACAATCTACTCAGAGGCAAATTCTTATTGATCTTCGTTGGACAACTGAAAAGACTGATTCTCACTCTTCCCCAACAAGTTTCACTAAAGGTGAATCCTCATTGTCAAGTAGTCTCAGCAGGAAAAATACTCTCCAAATTTCTTGAGCAAAGGGATTTTGCTAATACTTTCACTCCCACTTCTTGGTTTGAGTAAAATAAAAGCACTGTATCATTAGTATTTTTTTTTTGCGATGGTCAAGGAGTAATAGGCAACCTCCAAATACTATTTATTATATTTGTTTTAGAGAATTAGATATTTACTGCCATTTTTATGTGTGTTTATAATTCTGCCTCAACCTTATACTACACCTTTCTTGAGCAAAGGATTCATGTTTAAGTCAAGAAAGTAGTACAGTACTGGGTATATAGTAGCTCCTTAAAAATATTTTTTAAATAAAGGCTAACAAATGAAAGTTGTATGCACTGTAACTTGCACACTCTACGTTCTTTGTAACCTGCAACCAGAGACATATAAATGATGTATGAGCATACTTAATAGTTGAAAGTGTGTTTATATAGAGTAATATTCTGGAATTATCAATACCATGTTGACTTCAGTTGAATACAGATGAATGTGGGACCTAAAATACATCATTTGAATATCATCGTTCTGCTGTTTAAGAGAAACTAAGCAGCAGTAACCATTAGTAACAAGAGAACATTACCTAATCCAAAACTATCATGCTATGAAACTTAACATCATTTATATTAAGTCTCTGTGATTAATAATATGTAATAAGGAAGGTTTCAGGAAAATAAAACTTTCAGGTGCTGAGTCTAAAGCGATTCCAGTTATGTTCTTGGGAAACAGACTGCCTGCCTCCTTGGTCAGAGGCTATGATTACAGTTCCCATAAAGAGCCAGAAGCATCATGCCAATGTGTTTGGTGAGAAGCTGGAGGAGATGACGTGAGTGCGGCTCTGAGGCTGTACACCTTTCCCTCTGTTTGGGGTCGGACTACATATGCTCACGAAGTGTAGAAAGAAATTCGACCAGATCAAACGATGGTTTGGTTATTGCAGCTGAACTTCCAGACTTTCAGATACCGGAATATTTCTTAGGTAGAAATGTAATTGCTCTTTTAAAAAAGCTTTAATCATTTCCAAGATTTAGTGAAACAAGCATTAACAAAAATGACAAAGGAATTATATTTCAAAACTACCGAAGGTGTTTTTTTTTAATCCTATCACCTCTGAATGTTTATCAAAAGTACAAAAGAGACACCCTTGACCAAGTGGAGTGTGACTGAGATAATTTTGTAAGTCATTGGAGTTTGACAGCAGTTGAAGAAATGCATTTAAGCAGTAGGCCCCACTTGTAAATTTTCCCATAAATAATTCTGTTCCAAGCTTTAAAGTCACAGGATTCTAGAATATTAAAACTGAAAGGGAGTTGGAGAATCTTCTAGTCCAATTCCCTGTCTGTAGACTATGGAATTCTTAATTCTACTTCCTCTAAAAGTTTTTCTAATGACAGTATTTTACAATGGCATTTATAACAACCTGTCAGCTAAGCTATTTTAACAGCAGATATATTTTTTAAACCATTCTTTAATCACAGTTTTTTCCCTTCAATTTCTTTTAGCTAAAACTAAAGTCATGCAGATTATTCTTAGGAACTCTGGTATAATTTTTGGTTGACATTAGAAAGATAGGGAAATACTAAATTTTAATGGCACAATAAAATCCTGCCTCTAAAATTTTCATTGGCATGTATGTATATACACATATATATACATCATATAGAAAGAACATACATATTTAATTGTTTTACATACAGAAATATGTATATATATTTTACACATGTAAAAACACATGAAGCCTCTGGTCAGACAGTACTGCTTTCAAATCCTCTGTGTGTGTGTGATCTTAGGCAAATTATTTACTCAGTAATCCCAGATCTGTTAAAATGAGTTAAAAAACGTCTAACTCAAAGAGTTTTGAGAGGTCTAAGGGAGATTACACAGGCAAATATGCTTAACACAGTGCCTCTCAAAGTATATCAGCTCAATAACTGCTCCTCTTATTCCTTCCTTCTATACTCATGTGTGTTTACCTGCTGTTTAAATGCATTCTGCATCACTGCATTGTTTCTAAGGGAAGTATCAATGCTATTCTCCAACAGCTATAGGGCAAGTATTTAAAAACACTAATTTGGATCAGAAAAATAACTGAACACTTTGTTCTTCAGATAAAGCCAAAATTTTCTTTATTCAATGTTTCTTTCCTGGGAGAAAGAAAGGTTGCATGCATGAGCTTTGGAAAATACTTTTAATGAATTCATTCACATCAAGCTATGGCGCTTTGTTCTCTTGCTTGCCCAGGGAGAGGAGATGGGAATAACTCATTATCTTTTCATCCTGACATCTTGTTGAATGGCATCAACTTAATTTCAACTATGGTACTAAATCAAATTTGAGCTTGGTGTGGTTAAGGATTAAGAAAAGTAATTCTAATAACATCTTGAATGAATTCTGAAGTTGAGAATTGCCTTCACAGCCTAAAGAAAGTAGAGTGTACTTTTATAATTCTCCACAAATTCTGTGCATCTTTAAAATCAAATACTGATGACGTACTAAACATTTACTGAAACTTCATTATCTTGAACAGATTAGCCACTTTGAACTCTGTTTAGAGAAAAACATGTGTTCTATATATATTTATACACTAAACATGTATTATTTTACCTACTTAATGCCAGATTCAGTATCAGACATAAGGGATCTAAAAATCAAAAGTAACAATACCCCAAAGTCTGGTGATAAGACAAGCATATACAATGAAAGTCTTAATAACACAATGTGACATGTGCTAAACTAGAAGAGTGCCTACTTTTCTGATTTCATCTTCATTACTCTTTTCTCTGGCTCACTACACTCTGGTCACGTTGTGTCAATAATACTCTTCCCATCTCTTGGACTCTTCACCTATTGATTCATGCCTCAGTACCTTTGCACTCCCTTTTCCCACCTCTGATAATAATGCTCATCTCCCATATATTTTTTCATGACTTTTTAAAAATTAAAGTATCATTAATATACAATCATATATATTCACATGTACATCCTATACATCTTATATATTTTTTACATAATATGTACATATTATATATTATACATCATATATATATACATATATATTTCAAATGTACATCACAGTGGTTCAACAGTCCCCATTATCATCTTATATTGTGATTGCCAATTATTGTTTCCCTTTATCCTCCTCCCCATCCCCCCCACACCTGCCCCAACCCCTCTCCTTTGGTAAACCATTAGTCACTTCTCAGTGTCTGAGCTACTGCTAGTTTGTTCCTTCTGCTTTGCTTTGTTTTTATATTCCACAAGTAATTAAAATCATATGGTATTTGTCTTTCTCCACCTGGCTTATTTTACTGAGCCTAATACACTTTAGATCTATCCATGTTGTTGCAAATGGCAGAAATTCTTTTCTTTTTGTGACTGAATAATATTCATCTATTGATGGACACTTAGGTTGCTTCCATATCTTGGCTATTGCAAATAATGTGGTAATGACCTAGGGGTGCATCTATGTTTTCAAATCAGGGATTTTGTTTCCTTTGGGTAAATTCCTAGGAGTGGAATTATTGTGTCAACCGGTATTCTTATTTTTAGTTTTTGAGGACTCTCCATACTGCTTTCCACAGTGGTTGCACCAATTTACATTCCCACCAATAATATAGGAGGGTTCCTATTTCTCCACATCCTTGCCACCATTTGTTGTTCCTTGTCTTTGGGGTAGTGGCCATTCTAACTGGTGTGAGGTGATATCTCATTGTGATTTGAATTTTCATTTCCCTGTTGATTAGTGATGTGGAGCATCTTTTCATATGTCTGTTGGTCATTTGTATTTCTTCATTGGAGAAGTGTCTGTTCAGGTCCTCAGCCCATTCTTTAATAGAGTTATTTGTATTTTGGGTGTTCAGGTAAGTTCTTTATATTAACCCCTTATCAGATGAGTCATTTATGAATATATTCTTCCATATTGTAGGATGCCTTTTTGTTCTGCTGATGGTATCCTTTGCTGTACAGAAGCTTTTTAGTTTGATGTAATCCCACTTGTTCATTTTTTATTTTGTTTCCCTTGCCCAAGGAGATGTGCCCAGGAAAAAATTGCTCACACTTATATTCAAGAGATTTTTGCCTATGTTTTCTTCTAAGAGTTTTATGGTTTCATGACTTACATTCAGGTCTTTCATCCATCTCGAGTTTAGTTTTGTGTATGGAATTTGACAATAACCCAATTTCATTCTCTTGCATGTGGCTGTCCAGTTTTGCCAATACCAATTGTTGAAGAAGCTATCTTTTCCCCATTATATATTCATAGCTCCTTTATCATATATTAATTGACCATATATGTGTGGATTGATATCTGGGCTCTCTAGTCTGTTCCATCGATCTATGGGTCTATTCTTGTGCCAGTACCAAATTGTTTTGATTACTGTGGCTTTGTAGTAAAGCTTGAAGTCAGGGAGCATAATCCCCCCAGCTTTGTTCTTCTTTCTCAGGATTACTTTGGCTATTCGGGGTCTTTCGTGGTTCCATATGAATTTTAGAACTATTTGTTCTAGTTCACTGAAGAATGCTGTTGACATTTTGATAAGGGTTGCATTGAATCTGTAAATTGTTTTAGGCAGGATAGCCATTTTGACAATATTAATTTTTCCTATCATGAACATAGGATAGATTTCCATTTATTGGTGTCTTTTTAAATTTGTCTCATGAATGTCTTATAGTTTTCACTTCCTTGGTTAGGTTTATTCCTAGGTATTTTATTCTTTTTGATGCAATTGTAAATGGAGTTGTTTTCCTGATTTCTCTTTCTGCTAGTTCATTTTAGTGTACAGGAATACAACACATTTCTGTGTATTAATTTTGTATCCGGCAACTTTGATGAATTCAGTTACTAGTTCTAATAGTTTTTTGGTGGATTCTTTAGAGTATAATATCATGTCATCTGAAAACAGTGACAGTTTAACTTCTTCCTTACCAATTTGGATTTTTCTTATCTCTGTGTGTTGTCTGATTGCTGTGGTTAGGACGTCCAGTACTATGTTAAATAAAAGGGGTAAGAATGGGCATCTTTGTGACACACCCATAGCCAACATCATACCTAGCAGAGAGAAGCTGAAAGTTTTTCCTTTAAGATTGGGAATAAGACAAGGATGCCCACTCTTCCCACGTTTATTCAACATAGCTCTGGAGGTCCTAACCACAACAATCAGACAACACAAAGAAATAAATAAAAGACATCCAGATCTGCGAGGAAGAAGTTAAACTGTCCCTGTTTGCAGTTGACATGATATTGTACATAAAAACCCTAAAGAAGCCACACCAGAACTACTAGATCTAATCTCTGAATTCAGAAAAGTTGCAGAATACAAAATTAATACACAGAAATCTGTTGCATTCCTATACCCTAACGATGAACTAGCAGAAAGAGAAATCAGGAAAACAATTCCAGTACAATTGCATCAAAAAGATTAAATAGCTAGGAATAAACTTAACCAAGGAGGTGAAAGACCTATAGTCTGAAAACTACAAGACACTCATGAGAGAAATTAAAGAAGATATCAATAAATAGAAACAAATCCCACGCTCATGGATAGGAAGAATTAATATTGTCAAAATGGCCATCCTTCCTAAAGCAGTCTACAGATTCAATGCAATCCCTATCAAAATTAACAACAGCATTCTTCAATGAACTAGAGCAAATAGTTCTAAAATTCATATGGAACCACAAAAGACCCTGAATAGCCAAAGCAATCCAGAGAAGGAAGACTAAAAGGGGGGGAATTATGCTCCTCGACTTCAAGCTCCACTACAAAGCAACGGTAATCAAGACAATTTGGTACTGGCACTATAACAGACCCATAGACCTGTGGAACAGACTAAAGAGCCCAGATATAAACCCAAGCATATATGGTCAATTAATATATGATAAAGGAACCATGGATATATAATGATGAATTGACAGCCTCTTCAACAACTAGTGTTGGCAAAACTGGACAGCTACATGTAAGAGAATGGAACTGTGTTATTGTCTAACCCCATACACAAAAGTAAACTTGAAATGGATCAAAGACATGAATGTAACTCATGAAACCATAAAACTCTTAGGAAAAAAACAGGCAGAAATCTCTTAAATATAAACATGAGCAACTTTTTCCTGAATGCATCTTCTTGGGAAAGGGAAACAAAATAAAAAATGAACAAATGGGACTACATAATGCTAGAAAGCTTCTGCACAGCAAAGGACACCATCAGCCGAAACAAAAGGCATCCTACAGTATGGGAGAATATATTTGAAAATGACATATCTGACAAGGGGTTAACATCCAAAATATATAAAGGACTCACATGCCTCAATGCCCAAAAAACAAATAACTCTATTAAAAAATGAGTGGAGGATTTGAACAGACAATTCTCCAAAGAAGAAATTCAGATGGCTAACAGGCACATGAAAAGATGCTCCACATCACTAATTATCAGGGAAATGCACATTAAAACCACCGTGAGATATCACATCAGACCAGTTAGGATGGCCAACATAAAAAAGACTAGAAACAGCAAATGCTGGCAAGGATGCAGAGAAAGGGGAACCCTCCTACACTACTGGTGGGAATGTAAGCTAGTTCAACCATTGTGGAAAACAGTATGGAGGTTCCTCGAAAAACTAAAAGTAGAAATACCATTTGACCTGGGAATTACACTCCTAGGAATTTACCCAAAGAAAACAATTTCTCAGATTCAAAAAGACATATGCACCCCTATGTTTATCACAGCAATATTTACGAAAGCCAAGACATGGAAGCAAACTAAATGTCCATCAGTAAATGAATGGATAAAGAAGAATGGAATACTATTAAACAAATTCTACCATTTGCAACAACATAGATGGAGCTACAGTGTATTATGCTCAGTGAAATAAGTCAGGTAGAGAAAGACAAATACCAAATTATTTCCCTTATTTGGGGGGTATAACACTGCAGCAAAACTGAAGGAACAAAAGAGCAGCAGACTCACAGACTCCAGGAAGGGACGAGTGGTTACCAAAGGGGAGGGGTGGGGAAGGGGAGGTTGGGAGGGAGGGAGAAGGGGATTGTCAGATATTATGATTGGTGCACAAGGTGTGTGTGGGGTCATGAGGAAGACAGCATAGCTCAGAGAAGACAAATAGGGACTCTGTGGCATCTTACTACACTGATGGACAGTGACTTCAATCGGGTATGGGGAAGGACTCGATAGTAAGGGTGAATGTAATAACCACATTGTTTTTCTTGTAAAACTTTCGTAAGAGTGTATATCAAAGATACCTAAAGAAAGAAAGAAAGAAAGAAAAAATAGGCATCCTTGTGTTGCTCCTGATCTTAGAGGGAAAGCTTTCAGATGTTCACTGTTAAGTATGATGTTGGCAGTGGTTTGGTCATATATGGCCTTTATTACGTTGAGGTACTTGCCCTCCATACCCATTTGGTAGAGAGTTTTTATCATGAATGGATGTTGAATTTTGTCAAATACTTTTTCAGCATCTATTGAAATGACTGTGTGGATTTTGTCCTTTTTGTTGATGTGGTATATGATATTGACGGATTTATGAATATTGTACCATCCTTGCTTCCCTGGAAGAAATCCAATTGATCATGATGGATGAAGTTTTTGATTATTTTTTAATTCAGTTTGCTAATACTTTGTTGAGGATTTTTGCATCTATGTTAATCAGGATGTTGATTTATGATTTTCTTTTTTTGTGGTGTCATTATCTGGTTTTCGTATTAAAGTGATTTGGGCCTCAAAATGAGTTTGGAAGTATTCCCTCCTCTTCTATTTTTTGTAGGTATGTAAGAAGGATGGGTATTATCTCTTCTTTAAATGTTTGATATATTTGGTTATGAAGCCATCTAGATCTGATCTTTTGTTTGTTGGGAGGTTTCCTTTTTAATTTATTTTACTATCATTAATGTACAATTACATGTGCAATATTGTGGTTATAAAACTACCCCTTCATCAGGTCCCCCCCAACAACCCCATTACACTCACTGTCCATCAGCGTAGTGAGATGCTATAGAATCATTACGTGTCTTCTCTGAGTTGTACAGCCCTCCCTGGGCACCCCAAAATTACATCTGCTAATCATAATGCCCCCTTTTCCCCCTTATCCCTCCCTTCCCACCCATCTACCGCAGTCACATTCCCTTTGGTAACTATTAGTCCGTTCTTGGGTTCTGTGAGTCTGCTGCTGTTTTGTTCCTTCTGTTTTTTTCTTTGTTCTTATACTCCACATATGAGTGAAATCATTTGATACTTGTCTTTTTCGGCTTGGCTTATTTCACTGAGCATAATACCCTCTAGCTCCATCCATGTTGTTGCAAATGGTAGGATTTGTTTTCTTCTTATGGCTGAATAATATTCCATTGTGTATATGTACCACTAATTCTTTATCCATTCATGTACTGATGGACACTTAGCTTGCTTCCACTTCTTGGCTATTGTAAATAGTGCTGCAATAAACATAGGGGTGCATCTGTCTTTTTCAAATTGAGCTGCTGCATTGTTAGGGGAAATTCCCAGGAGTGGAATTCCTGGGTCAAATGGTATTTCTATTTTGAGTTTTTTGAGGAACCTCCATACTGTTTTCCACAATGGTTGAACTAATTTGCAGTCCCACCAGCAGTGTAGGAGGGTTCCTTTTCTCCACACCCTCGCCAACACTTGTTTTTGTTTGTGTTTTGGATGTTGACCATCATCACTGGTGTGAGGTGATATCTCATTATGGTTTTAATCTGCATTTCTCTGATGATTAGCGATGTGGAGCATCTTCTCATGTGCCTGTTGGTCATCTGAATTTTTCTTTTGAGAAGTGTCTATCCATGTCCTCTGCCCATTTCTTAATTGGATTATTTGCTTTCTGTTTGTTAAGGTGCATGAGTTCTTTATATATTTTGGATGTCAACCCTTTATCAGATACATTTTTTATGAATATATTCTCCCATACTGCAGGATGTCTTTTTGTTCTACTGAAGGTGTCCTTTGCTGTACAGAAGATTTTCAGCTTGATATAGTCCCACTTGTTCATTTTTGCTTTTGTTTCCCTTGCCCAGGGAGATATGTTCATGAAGAAGTCACTCTTGTTTATGTCCAAGACATTTTTGCCTATGTTTTTTTCTAAGAGTTTTATGGTTTCATGACTTACATTCAAGTCTTTGATCCACCTTGAGTTTACCTTTGTGTATGGGGCTAGACAGTAGTCCAGTTTCATTCTCTTTCATATGGCTCTCTAGTTTTCCCAACACCAGCTGATGAAGAGGCTGTCATCTCCCCATTGTATATCCAAGGCTCCTTTACCAAACATTAATTGACTGTATATGTTTGGGTTAATGTTTGGATTTTCTATTCTGTTCCACTGGTCTGTGGGTCTGTTTTTGTACCAATACCAAATTGTCTTGATTACGGTGGCTTTGTAGTACACCTTGAAGTCAGAGAGCGTAATTCTCCGTGTTTTATTCCTCCTTCTCAGGATTGCTTTGGCTATTGGGGGTCTTTTGTGGTTCCATATGAATTTTAGAATTATTTGTTCCAGTTCTTTGAAGAAAGCTGTTGGTAGTTTCATAGGGATTGCATTGAATCTGTAGATTGCTTTAGGTATTACAGCCATTTTGACAATATTTATTCTTTCTAGCCAAGAGCATGGGATGCATTTCCATTTGTTAGTGTCCTCTTTAATTTCTCTTAGGGGTGTCTTGTAGTTTTCAGAGTACAGGTCTTTCACTTCCTTCGTTAGGTTTATTCCAAGGTATTTTACTCTTTTTGATGCAACTGTGAATGGAATTGTTTTTCTAATTTCTCTTTCTGTTAGTTCATCATTAGTGTACACGAAAGAGAGAGATTTCTGTGTGTTAATTTTGTCTCCTGCAACTTTGCTGAATTCAGATATTAGTTTTAGTAGTTTTGGAATAGAGTCTTTAGGGTTTTTTATGTACAGTATCATGTCATCTGCAAATAGTGACAATTTGACTTCTTCTTTACCAATCTGGATGCCTTGTATGTCTTTGTTTTGACTGAAAGCCATGGCTAGGACCTCCAGTACTATGTTGAATAACAGTGGAGAGAGTGGGCATCCCTGTCTTGTTACGAATCTTAGATGCAAAGCTTTCAGTGTCTCGCCATTAAGTATGATGTTAGCTGTTGGTTTGTCGTATATGGCATTTATGATGTTGAGGTACTTGCCGTCTATACCCATTTTGTTGAGAATTTTAATCAGGAATGGATGTTGAATTTTGTCAAATGCTTTTTCAGCATCTGTGGAGATGATCATGTGGTTTTTGTTCTTCTTTTTGTTGATGTGGTGGATGGTGTTAATGGAATTTTCGAATGTTGTACCATCCTTGCATCCCTGGGATGAATCCCATTTGATCATGGTGTATGATCCTCTTGACGTATTTTTGAGTTCGGTTTGCTAATATTTTGTTGAGTATTTTTGCATCTACATTCATCAGGGATATTGGTCTGTAATTTTCTTTTTTATTGAGGTCTTTGCCCGGTTTTGGTATTAGAGTGATGCTGGCTTCATAGAATGAGTTTGGAAGTACTCCCTCCTCTTCTATTTTTTGGAAATCTTTAAGGAGAATGGGCGGTATTTCTTCTCTATATGTCTGGTAGAATTCAGAGGTGAATGCATCAGGCCCGGGGGTTTTGTTCTTGGGTAGTTTTTTGATTACCAATTCAATTTTGTTGCTGGTGATTGGTCTGTTTAGTTTTTCTGTTTCTTGCTTGATCAGTCTTGGAAGGTTGTATTTATCTAAGAAGTTGTCCATGTCTTCTATGTTTTCCAGCTTGTGAGCATATAGATTCTCATAATATTCTCTTATGATTCTTTGTATTTCTGTGGGGTCCGTCGTGATTTTTCCTTTCTCATTTCTGATTCTGTTTATGTGTGTAGTTTCTCTTTTTCTCTTAATGTGTCTTTCTATGGGTTTATCTATTTTGTTTGTTTTTTCATAGAACCAGCTCTTGGTTTCATTGATTTTTCCTGTTGTTTTATTCTTCTCAATTTTATTTATTTCTTCTCTAGTCTTTATTATGTCCCTCCTTCTGGTGACTTTGGGCCTCATTTGTTCTTCTTTTTCCAATTTCAGTAATTGTGTCTTTAGACTATTCATTTGGGACTGTTCTTCCTTCTTTAAATAGGCCTGGATTGCAATATACTTTCCTCTTAGAACTGCCTTTGCTGCGTCCCACAGAAGTTGTGGCTTTGTGTTATTGTTGTCATTAGTCTCCATATATTCCTTGATTTCTGTTTTGATTTGGTTGTTAACCCATTGATTAATTAGGAGAGTGTTATTAAGTCTCCATATATTTGTAAGCCTTTTTGATTTCTTTCTAAACTTTATTTCTTGTTTTATACCTTGGTGATCTGAGAAGTTGGTTGGTAGGATTTCAATATTTTTTAAATTACTGAGTTTCTTTTTGTGGCCTAGTATGTGGTCTATTCTGGAAAATGTTCCATGTGCACTTGAGAAGAATGTGTATCCTGTTGCTTTTGGGTGTAGAGTTCTGTAGATGTCTGTTAGGTCCATCTGTTCTAGAGTGTTGTTCAGTGCCTCTCTGTCTTTACTTATTTTCTGTCTGGTTGATCTGTCCTCTGGAGTGAGTGGTGTGTTGAAGTCTCCTAAGATGAATGCATTGCTGTCTATTTCCTCCTTTAATTCTGTTAGTATTTGTCTCACATATGCTGGCGCTTCTGTGTTGGGTGCATATATATTTATAATGGCTATATCTTCTTATTGGACTGTCCCCTTTATTATTATGTAATATCCTTCTTTATCTCTTGCTACTTTCTTCATTTTGAAGTCTATTTTGGCTGATACAAGTACTGCAACATCTCCTTTTTTCTCTTTGTTGTTTGCATGAAATACCTTTTTCTGTCCATTCACTTTTAGTCTGTGTATATCTTTGGATTTGAGGTGAGTTTCTTGTAGCAACATATAGATGGGTCTTGCTTTTTTATCCATTCTGTTACTTTGTCTTTTGATTGGTGCATTCAGTCCATTTACTTTTAGGGTGGTTATCGATAGATTTGTAGTTATTGCCATTGCTGGCTTTAGATTCATGGTTACCAACATTTCAAGGGTTCCTTTTTTACTATCTTACAATCAACTTAAATTTCTTGTTAAGTTATTGTAAGCAATGTCTGATGTTTCTTCATTTCTCTCCCTTCTTATTCCTCCTCCTCCATTCTTTCTATACTAGGTGTTTTATTCTTTGCCTTTAGTTAGTATTTGGATGGTCTGCTTTCTTTGCTATGATTTTATTTTCTCTGGTGACATCTTTTTAGCCTTAGGTGTGCTTCCATCTAGAGCAGTCCTTTTAAGATATCCTGTAGTGGTGGTTTTTGAGACAGAAAGTCAACTTTCATTTTTCTGGAGATTGTTTAATCCCTCCATCATATTTAAATGATAATCGTGCTGGATACAATATTCTTGGTTCACGGCCCTTGTGTTTCGTAACATTAAATTTATCATGCCATTCTCTTCTGGCCTGTAAGGTTTCTGTTGAGAAGTCTGATGATAGTCTGATGGGTTTTCCTTTGTAGGTGATCTTTTTTCTCTCTCTAGCTGCCTTTAATACCCTGTCTTTATCTTTGATCTTTGCCATTTTAATAATTATGTGTCTTGTTATTGTCTTCCTTTAGTCCTTTGTTTTGGGAGATTTGTGGGCTTCGGTGGACTGTGAGACTATTTCCTTCCCCAGCGAGGGAAAGTTTTCGGCAATTATTTCTTCAAAGAGACTTTCTATCCCTTTTTCTCTCTTTTCTTCCTCTGGTACTCCTATAAACCGAATATTTTTCCGTTTGGATTAGTCACACGGTTCTCTTAATATTCTTTCATTCCTAGAAATCCTTTTATCTCTCTCTGCCTCAGCTTCTCTGTATTCCTGTTCTCTGATTTCTATTCCATTAATAGTCTTTTGCATCTCATCCATTCTGCTGTTAAGCCCGTCGATCACTTGTCTGATTTCTGCATTGTCTTTCCTCACTTCCCTCACTTCCTCCCTCAGCTCTTGTACATTTCTCTGTAGGTACATCAGCATGGTTATGACTTTTATTCTGAATTCTTTTTCAGGAAGACTGTGCTTCAGGCATCCCTTCAGGCTCCCTCTCTGGTGTTGTCTGATTGATTTTGGGCCGAACAAATATTCCTCTCTCTTTTCATGGCTATAGAATTGGTCACTGGTAGTTGCCACATATGTCAGCTGGGCTCTTTAAGACTTTAAAAAGAGAGAAGAAAAAAGGAAAAAAGAAAGGAAAGAAAAAACAAAAAACGAAACAAAAGAAAAATGCCCACCTGGAGTAGATTCTGTGGGAAAGGTGTAGGTGGCGCTATAGCCCCACTATTCCACAGCCGTGGACGCACTGCTCTGCAGGGCCCTTTATCGCTCTGGCAGGAGTGGGAACGAATATGAGGCTGTTGATCTCAATGAGAAGTGTAAGTATTGCTATGCTTCCCCAGTCGCCAGCTGAGGCATCTGAAACTCCCCAAGACTCCCAGCCTGCTGGGCTAATTGTGCTGGGGCGATCCGGCTCCTCCGCTGGGCTCCTGTCTCTTTAAGACTGCTGGAGAAAGCGTGTGCTTTTTTTTTTTCCTTCCCGGGAGCCATGTGCAAGCACCCTGGCGTGTTCCCCGCTCAGATCCTGCCCCTCTGTCTCTCCAATCTCTGCTGCACTGCGTAATGTTGGTCAGCGCTCCCCGCGCAGATCACTGGGGCTGGCTACTTCGCGGGGTGCACTTCCACTCCCTCCCGGCTCTGAATCCTCTCCTCTGGCCGGTTCGCTGGTTTGTTGGAGTGCTTGGCTCCCACCGAGTCGGGGCTCTGTGTCTTACCCGGCCCTTGGGGTGCCGAGTCCTCTGGGTGTAGCTGCACACTGTGCACTTTCCTGTGTATTCTGGTTTCTCTTTTAGGAGTAGATGTATTTGTTGTCTTTTTGTAGATAAATATAGTGTTGGGAGGAAATTTCTGCCGCCCTGCGCACACCGCCATCTTCCCGGAAACTCTTCTGTTGTGAGTTTTTTATTACCAGTTTGATTTCATTGCATGTAATTGGTCTGTTCATATTTTCTGTTTCTTCCTGGGTCAGTCTTGGAAGGTTGCATTTTTCTAAGTTTTCCATTTCTCCTAGGTTGTCCAATTTATTGACATAATTTTTCATACTATTCTCTAATAATTATTTGTATTTCTGTGGTATCTGTTGTGATTATTCCTTCTTCATTTCTGATTCTGTTTGTGTGCTTTCTCTTTTATTTCTTCATATGTCTGGTGAGGGGTTTATCTATTTGGTTTATTTTCTCAAAGAATAAGCTCTTGGTTTCATTGATTTTTTCCTATTGTTTAATTCTTCTCTATTTATTTATTTATGGTCTGCTCTTTATTATGTCCCTCCTTCCACTAACTTTGGGCTTCATTTGTTCTTTTTTTTCTATTTTCTTTAATTGTGATTTTAGACTGCTTATTTAGGGTTTTTCTTGTTTCTTGAAATAAACCTGTATTGCCACATGCTTTCCTCTTATAACTGCCTTTGCCATGTCCCACAGATTTTGGGCTACTGTGTTTTTGTTTTCATTTGTCTCCATGTATTGCTTGATTTTTGTTTTGATTTGTTCATTGAGCCATTGATAATTTAAAAGCATGTTGTTTAGCCTCCATGTATTTGTAAGCTTTTTTGTATTCTTTGTGTAATTTATTTCTAGTTTCATATGATACAATTTCAACCTTTTTGAATTTATTGAAGCTGTTCTTGTGACCTAATATGTGATCTGTTTTAGAGAACATTTGATGTCCACTTGAGAAAAACGTGTACCTGCTGTTTTGGGGTGGAGTGTTCTATAGATATCTGTTAAGTCCATTTGATCTAATATATGGTTCAGTGCCTCTGTTTCCTTATTAATTTTCTGTCTGGCTGATCTCTCTATTGATGTTAGTGGTTAAAGTCTCCTACAATGAACATGTGGCAATCTATTTCCCCCTTTAATTCTGTTAGTATTTGTTTTACATATTTAGGTGCTTCTGTGTTGGGTACATAGACATTAGTAATGTTTGTATCCTCTTGTTGGACTGACCCCTTTATCATTATGTAATGTCCTTCTTTGTCTCATATTATTTTCTTTGTTCAGAAATCAATTTTGTCTTACATAAGTACTGCTAATCCTGCATTTTTCTTTTATTTGCATGAAATGTCTTTTTCATCCCTCCACTTTATTCTGTGTATGTCTTTGGGTCTGAAATGAGTCTCTTCTAGGCAGCATATAGATGGGTCTTGTTTCTTTATGCATTTTGCCATTCTGTCTTTTGAATGATGCACTCAGTCCATTTACATTTAAGGCGATTATTAATATATACTGATCACCATTTTATTAATTGTTTTCTGGCTGTTTTTTATAGCTCCTCTCTATTCCTTTCTTCCTCTCTTATATTCTTCTCTTATTATTTATGGTTTTCTTTAGCGCTGTAATTGAATTTCTCTGTTATTTATTTATTGGTGTGTATTTCTTGTAGTCTTTAGTTTTACCAAAGGTTCAAGGATAACTTTCTTGCTATGTAATAGTCTGTCTTAAATTGCTGATTACTTTATTTCAAACACAATCTATAAGTACTTTTTCCTTCTTTGTCTTCCACATTTTTCATATTAGATGGCATAATTTTCACTTTCTGTGAATATTTTAACTGATTTTGTGTATAATGAGTTTTGCTTCTTTTGTTTTAATTTCATACTTGTTTGGTAATGAGTTGGTCTACTACCTTTACTATGGGTTTATTTTCACTGGTGAAAGCTATTTAGCCTTATTTCCATCTACAGCTGTTTCTTTAACATATCCTGTAAGGCTGGCTTAGAGGTGGTGAATTCCTTCTACTTTTATTTATTTGGGAATTGTTTAATACCTGCTCAAATTTAAGGGATAATATTGCCAGGTAGAGGACTCTTGGTTGGAGGTCCTTCTGTTTCAGTATTGAATATACCATGGCACTCCTTCTGGCCTGTAGAGTTTCTGCTTAGAAGTCTGCTAATAGCCTGATCAGATTTCCTTTATACTTAATTTTTTTTTTTTGTCTCTCTGTCTGCTTTCAGTACTCTCTCCTTATCCTTGCTCTTTGACATTTTAGTATATGTCTTGTTGTCTTTTTTGGGTTCCTTTTGTTGGGGGATCTCTGAGCATCCATGAGCTGAGTACCTATTTCCTTCCCCAGATCGGGGAAGTTCTCAATAATTACTTAAATAGACTTTCTATCCCAATGTCTTTCTCATCTCCTTCTGGTATCCCTATTATGTGAGCATTGATTTGTTTGGATTGGTCACATAGCTCTCTTATTATTCTTTCATTCCTAGAGATCCTTTCTTCTCTCTGTTCCTCAACGTCTTTGTTTTCCTGTTTTCAAATTTCCATCTCATTCACTGTCTTCTCTACCTGCACTAATCCATTCTTAAATCAATCCATTGTATGTTTCCTTTCAGATACTGTATTCCTGAGCTCCGAGTGGCTCTTTTTCAGGTCTTTTCTCTCTTTGTTGAAGTCTTCCCTGAGATCTTGAATACTTTTCTGTAAATTTGTGAGCATGTTTATGACTTTTACTTTGAAATCTCTATCAAGAAAATTGGTGATCTCTATTTCATTTAGCCCTCTTTCTGGGGTTCTGTCCTGTAGTTTGTTTGCATCATATTCCTCTGCCTCCTCATTTTGTCAGGGTTTCTGTGTTTCTTCCTTTGTATTAGATGAATCTGCTGTGCTTCCTGGCCCATAGAGTAACAGCTTTATGAAGAAGGCATTATATGGTGCCCAGAAGCTCAAGATTCTTTACTCTCTAGTGCTTGGTTCTATTTTGCAGGGACCCCAGTGGGTCAGGCATCTTTCTATCTGTGCTGGCAGTTTGCTTCAGCAGCTGCCTTTGTGATCAGCTCAGGAATCTCTGTTGAGCTTGCTGTGGGCAGGCCACTATGTGCCTAGCCTTCAGCAATGGTGGGGCTGCAGGAATAATGGGGTGGGTAGGCTGATGTGCAGCTCTGCCTAGGCCAAATGTGCAGCTTTAAGATTTGACACCCATAGGGAGGAAGGAGCTCTTGGGTCTGGCTTCTGCAGACACCTGCCCAGTTGGGTTGAAATAGAGCCAAGGAACTGGGAGAGTCTCCCTCTGCCTGCCAGGCAGCAAAGTCTGGTGATGCTGCTGGGCGAAGTGGGTTGGCTCCCAGCAGCATGCACAAGGAGGAACTTCAGAGTTACATTCTCAGCAAGGTGGGTGGACCATTTGGGGCTCCCAAGATTTTCCAATATGTTGGGCTATGGAAGGTCTGTGGAGGTATCCTCCACCTGCCCTTTCTTCTGAGGAGAGAGTTCCATCCAACCCTTGCCCCTCTGGCATCCCTCCCACAGCTGGCAAGTCTTTAAAACTGCACCTCTGCTTTGGGTCTCGGGACTGGCAGAGTGCTCCTGTCCTCCACACTGGCTGGAGTCTCGGCCACCCGTAGTGTTCCACTTGTCCCTGGTGTGCAGCCCTGCTATTCACCAGAACCCAATATAATGAGGCTTATGCTCCCAATGCAGATCTCCAGGGCCAGGTGTGCAGCGCTCCTGGGCTCCTCCCCCTGCCTCGCTTCATTCCTCTTCCTCCCACATGTAGGCTGGGGCAGAGGGAGGGCTTGGGTCCCACTTGACCTTGGCTCTGCCACTTTACCCCTTTCTGTGTGGTCTTCTTCCTCAGGAGTAGGTGGTCTGTTCTGCAGTCTTCAGGTGGTTTTCAGATTTAGTTGTATTTTCTTCTTTAATGTGTTTTTTGGAGGAGGTTTGTGCCTTGCCTTTCTGCTCCACCATCTTCTTCCAGAAGTTCATCTCCCATATTTTTCAATTCTTGGCTCCATATTATTATTTATGTCTTAGCTCAGGTGTCAACTCAAATAACCTTTCCCTGGATACCCCTTCCCTTAACCTGCATTCAGCATTCTTTGTCACATCTTTTTTAAAAACGTTTTTGATTATCTGAAAATGCCTTGTTTATTACTTTGTTTACTTGTATTTTGAATTTGTGATTGTAATTGTAGAATTGAATTCCACTAGGACAGTGGTGCATAGTCTATCTTGTTCACTGTTCACTGTTCTATCTACAGTTCCTAGCACTTTGCCTTGCACATAGTGAGTAGATGCTCAATAACTATTGAATAGAATGAAGCCATTAGGAGTAAGTGGCCATCAGGGAAGCATCACACAGGATAGTGCTTGACCTGTGGCTTAAAGGACCCTGTTTGAGGTAGAGAATTAACACCAACTGGGGACAGACTAGAAGAGGGAGTTGAAGAAGGTTTCCACCTGATATGTTTCCACATATGTGGCAGTGTGGCCATTTGAATAAACAGAAGCAGAAGATATTCCTAGACTTCCAAGTAGATAACTTCAGTTTGGAATCGGGTGATTTTAAGATGCTTGTGGGCCATTTAGGTAGGGATATGCCATAGACACAGAGAGGGAAATATGTCTGTGTTGAAGACAAGAGATTTCTGCTACTTTTTACCTTGTAAAGCCACATAGGAGAGTTGCCAGTGAACCACTCCTAAGCATGGATTCTTTAGAGACTCCTTTAATAAATAAGGTGTGTTTTTTTTGTCATTTTTAGCACATTGTGAAATTGTGCTAAAACTAGACTTGAAAACATGAAGCTAGACTTTTTAAAGCCTAAATCTTGCTTATCTCATTAATTTTTCTCATAAAAGCTTCCCTCATATATGTTGCAAACATACAGTTCCAACTAATATCGTTAGCCTACTCAAGTTGCAGTAACGAAATTCTTGACTGATCGGATTCCCAAGGATATATTTATATCACCAATTGAGGCTTTGTTCACATGTGTCCTTAAATCCCTGTGTTGGCAGTATTAAAATAAATTGCACCTTATGAGAAGTGGACAAAGAGGACTCAGGACATTTAAAACTGTAAAACCATAAATTTGTTGACAGAGGAATGAAGAAGTTTCTGAGCTTATCAACCATTAAAGAATTACCACTTATAGGATTTATGACAGAAGTTTTCTCCCCTTGTCAAGCTCCTCCACAGAAATAGCACTTTACCTCTCTCTTCCTGGGCCTGTGGCCATTCTGTAACACCAGAACTGGAAGGGCACCCAACTCAATGGAGTAGAAATCAGTGTGTTACTAATTAGAGCTTGAGTTCATGAGGAGGAAACAACAGAACTCTGGCGATATGAAAGAAGGAAGAGAGGAAAAAATAAAGGGCTTAGAAGGCCAACAAGCAATGGGGGAGGGGACCGGACTTGATATGTGATGCAGGATGCAACTTAAGTTCAGTAACAGTGAACCACTTCATGCCACTTGTGGTCTTGATTGTCTAATCCAACTACTCTAATGAGTAAATGAGGTGTTTTACACTTTCAGCTCTTCAAAGCAAAGTAAAGGAAGTACAGTTGGATGTTTAAGCACTGAACTTTTGGTGCAAAATAATGCAAATCCATGCAAATGAAAATTGGGCAATTTTTGTTGGAATTGTCCTGATTTCAGCTTCCTAAAGTGCATTTTCCAGAATCTCAGGGAAATCTCATGGGTCTTCCCAATCACAAACTCAAATTCTCACTGTTTTATTATTGTTGCCTTTGAGGATCAATGAAAATAAAACTTTACACTCTTTTTAAAAAGTGATCAGGACACATTTTTCAACTCCAGCAAGGTGTTTAATTTAGAATGAAAGGGCTACCTACAACCAGAACCACAATGAACCTGGAATTATGAAATCTGTGTCCTTCTAGAAGAAACTGTAATGATGAATATGTAAATGAGTATGTGCATGTGGAGTAGGGGAGAGAACCTTGGTTTTGTTTTCTGACAATATGTCATTACCAGGTTTTGGTGGGGTAACTGGCACATGGTGTCATTCAAAACCATTTGTGAAATAAATTAATCACTCAAAGAATCACATGCTGTTTTAGGGACAGTTTAGGTGCCATTTTCACAAATTTTGCTGCCTGCAGAACTATCTGTTTTCCATAAATTGCCAGAATTATGGGGTAAAAGAAGGAAGAGGTGTATCTGAAAAAGTCAGAGGAAGCCAGAGAATAAGGCCAAGAGGTTAAGGGAAGCCAAGGTGTGAAGGCCTATCCAATGTCCTGAGGAGCCGAACATTTCTAGGTCCCAGGTCACAGTAGGGGAGGAACAGAGCGTGATGGTTAAGAGGCCTCATTCTGGAGTCAGACTTCCTGGGTTTAGGCTCCCACACCACTATTTGCATTGTGTTAAGTGATTGCCTCTTCAGGCTCTCTCTGCTGCAGTGTTTCATCTGTGAGGTGAGGATGCTGATGTCACAGAATTAATCTAAGGATTGTGTGAACTAACTGCCTGCACGCAGGGAATGTTTGTTTCCAATGCTGTTTTCTGGGAAACTAAGGGCTTTGGGTGAAAAAATGGTCACGAGGTAGCTAGTCCAATCAGTACTGCTAAAAAGGGCTTGTGATCCTGTGTGAGTCCCTTCATTTTTTTGTTTGTTCCCTTATCTGTTAAAAAGGAATAATAAAATCTCTTACTTATTGCCTATGAGATATATACTGAAAGATTTCTACAAATTAAAACAGAAAGTGCAGCAAACATGTGAAATTGTTATTGTTAAACCCAAACACCTTCATGGATTCCAGGGACCACACCATGTGATGTTAAATTTCTGGGAAGGGCTTACTTCTTGGTATCTCCACAAAGAGAAGAGGTAAATTACCCCAACTTTTGAAAGGAAGAACCTCATTCTAAGTCAAAGAGTCGTCTGTCTTATGGTGAGCTGTTTCTCTCTGCAGTCAGCCTCCTTCTCCCATCTCCACTCTCCACCAAGTGGTCAGGTGAGAAAGGTGGTCAGATGGGGAAGGTTCCTAAATGAAGGTGCCCCAAATTATACTCCCAGATATTTTAGGCTCTGTTGAATCCTAGAGTCTGAGGATGGCAAAACTCACTGCAGTGGGACAGAACTTTGCTCAACTGTCAAAGTGCTTGAGTTAATTTCAAGATTAGATTTAGTATGTATGGAATTTTATTTTAAACACAGCACAACGTCAAAGGATGTTTAAATCTAGAGACATTTTTTGTCATTCCACCTCCTAAACAGTAAGACAAGCACTACCTTAATATAGTATAACAGTGTGTATTTTGTCAGCTTTTTAGAGCACATTTCTGCATCTCCCCAGTGTTATGGAGAATATCCATTGATTACTTTAATCATGTTTGGAATTCAGAATATTCCACTGGCAAAAACATTCTTCTTTGTTAAAGTTAATTCTCTCTCCCTCTCTCTCTCTCTCTCTCTCTCTCTCTCACACACACACACACACACACACACAGGGATTTTAAAATAATGTCCTTTTACTTGTTTTGGAACAGCAATAGCCATCAGTATTATTTTTAAAGTTTTGCACCACCATTCAGATAAAAGTTTTAAGGCAAGCAGAAGGCTAATTTTTAAATGTGTTTCATATGGTCTGTTGTGCGTGGTAGGATAATCTGGATAAATCTTCCTTTGAGACATTCCTTCCATTTATCTCTTTATTTCTGCAACAGCCAGCTTGTTCTTTACCTCCAGGAGGGGTGACTTGACTTTTCCAGGGATTTTCAATTACTTCCAGATGTTGGACAAAATACAAGATTGAGAGCACATGATTTTCAAAAGTTCCTCACCTCTTACATTTGTTCCTTATCTTTGAAATGCTATGTTCATCGTTACACTTTATAGAGTAACATAGGTTATAAATCATCTCATACTCACTTTTGCATTCAGATTTCACATTTTGCTAAATTTACCTATTTTTCCTCCTTTCATTGCCCACGTCCCCAAAGTCAATAGCTCAGTTCTTGATGCTTTGTGTTCCTTCCTGAGACTTACTGAATTCTCAGATATGAAGGCACTTTTCTGGATTCATTCTCAGTGTCAGTTTCTTAGTGGTAAAGTGGAGAATCTTTCTCATCTGTGCTGCCCTCAGCAGCTGTGCAAATATAGCTGGAAACTTGCAAGTAGATGGGGTCAGTTGTGAATAGTCTTCCGTATGTGTTTTGGCATGCTCACTGAGAACCACGATTTCAGATGCACCTCCATGACTGCAGCTTTTGTGTGCATATTTAATGTAACTTTCTGGGTTTGGACAAAACCTTGTCCCTGGTGTACATATTTCCTCTTTAGCTCTAGACTCCTTCTTGGGCTTTCCTTATTTCAATATCCTAAAACTGGTAACAAAAAGAAGTGTTACAAATCCTTTACTCTCCTGAATGTTTGGTGCAAGCAAAGTGTATTAAATAGTTCGCTAGGGCTGCCATAACAACATACCACAGACTAAGTGGCTTAAACAGCAGAAATTTATTTTCTCCCAATTCTGGAGATCAAAGAGTTGGCAGGGCTGGTTTCTTTGAGACCTGTCTCTTTGAATAGTAGATGGCCATCTTCTCCAGGTATCTTCACAGTTTTCCCTCTGTATATGTCTGTGTCCCTCCTCTTCTTACATGACACCAGTCACATTGGATTGGGAGCCATCCTCATGACTTCAGTTTACCTTAATTACCTCTTCAAAGACCCTACCTCCAAATACAGTCATCTTCTAAGGTACTGGGGGTTAGGACTTCAATGTATGAATTTTGGAAGGGACACAATTCAGCCCATTGTAAGAAAGATGCAGGAGGAAAAGGGAGATGGTGATAAGAAAAATATTCAACGCTTGCTGTTGGAACATTGACAGTGGGTTCTACACTCAAAAGGTATAAAAATGAACTCCTTGTCACCCACTTCTGCCACACCCACTCTTCCTTCGGTGTTTTGCTTTAGAAAGGACCATCATCATCTAAATAACCACAGAGCCAGAAACCCGGGCTCACCTAAGACTCTTCTCTTGCTACACTCTAGCACCCTCTCCACTCCCGAGCAGTACTGAAACTCTACCCCCATAATGTAACTTGACCGTTTCTCTTTCGTCCTTTCCCATGGTCTCCACCGCAATTTGAGCCATTCATAATTAATCACCTGGATTACAATGATAGTCTCCTAATTGACCTTTCTTTTTCAGTTCTTCCCCTTTTCCCTACTCAAATCCATCCTTCAAATTACTTCAAATTAGAATGATCTTTTAGGAAGAAAATCTGTTCATGTTGCTTTTAGGTTAAATTTCATCAGGAGTTAGTTCTCTATTCTTTTAAGCATAGAATTCAAATTTCTTAGCTCAAGCATGCAATAGAATTCTTTCCCTCTCAGTCTGATTGGCGGAACATAGGTCACATGCTCATCTCCAGCCAATTACCATTCCAAACAATTCAATACACTGATTGGTCAAAATAATTATGATCCACTCCTCGGTATCACCTTTTCTGGAACTTGTGGGCTGTAATGGGGAAGGACAGAGACCAGGACAAAATCCAGGTATCATTAAGAAAGACAAGGAGGAGAAGATGGCGGAATGAGAGGTGAGAAAGAGAACTCCTCCCAAAACCACAGATAGTGTGAAAATATAGTTAATACAACTAAGCTTAGACAGCAACAGGAAAGAGGGCTGCACCAGACTGCATACAGACCTCACAAAGCAGATTTCATGAAACAGGGTAATGTACCAAAGCCTTGATCTGGCGGGACCCAGGCCTTTACCCACCCTAGCTCACTGGTGGGAGGAAAAAAAACAGAGAGGGGAGGGGGTGGAAGCCTGGGACTGCTGAACACCTAGCCCTGGAGATATGCTTTGCGAACAGAAACTTACACTGTGTGGTGCTTTGGAGGATGGGAAGCTGGAACAGGCACAGTGCTTGAGAAACAGATCCCAGTCATTTGTGGAGGATGGGATCCACACCTGGCCACTCTAGGACAAGGGAAAGGGAGGTGATCTGACAGGCTTCCTAACAGCAAGAGGGCTGCTTAAGGGGCGGGGTTTACACAGATCTTGCTGCATGGGAGAAGGCATAGGGGTACAAGGTTGTCTTGGCATGCTCTGCCCTGCAGATTGGAAAGTTTGAGGAGCTTCAGATGCCCCAATCCCCTGGCTTCCTACTCAGCTACGAGGCCCCCCACTGTGATTCACAGCCTGCGGCGCCTTCCACCTGACCTGACAGCACCAGCTCACAAACCGGCAGTCACTGTGCTGGCATCAGGCCAGTCAGAGGGAGGCCCTGCCTACAATAGCTAGAGACGGAAAGCATAGAGGCTTACAACCTGGGTGCTTGGCCCACTGGCTGTGATACTGGTGACAGGCAGGGCAGACGGGAATCAGGAAACAGACCTTTCCTCCCCCCAGGCACCAGCTCTGCTCCCCTATGACCCCCAACCTCACTCTAGGGGTTGAACGGCTCCAGAGACTGGAGCTTCTGGGGACTACAGGACACCACACAGAATTGTGAAACGTCAAAAAACATGGTTCAGACCAAAATCTCACAAACCCCAGAAAAAGGGCCAAATGAAACAACTCACCAAGTTTCCTGAAACAGAGTTCAAAATAAAAATCTTAAACATGCTTATGGAGGTACAGAAAAATATCCAAGAACTCAGGAACGAATTTCAGATGGAGATTCAATCATTAAAAAATTCCATATCTGAAATGAAACATACAATGAAGGGATTTAAAAGCAGATGAGATATAGTAGAAGAGACAGTAAATGGAATAGAAATTAGAGAAGAGGAATACAAAGAAGCCGAGGCACAGAAAGAAAAAAGGATCTCTGAGAATGAAAGAATATTGACAGAACTGTGTGACCAATCCAAAATGAACAACATTCGCATAATAGGGGTACCAGAAGAAGAAGAGAGAGAAAACGGGATAGAAAGTGTCATTAAGGAGGTAATTGCTGAAAACTTGCCCAATCTGGGGAAGGAGATAGTCTCTCAAGCCATGGAGGTGCACAGATCTCCGAACAAAAGGAACCCAAGGAAGACAACATCAAGACATATAATAATTAAAATGGCATAGATCAAGGATAAAGAGAGACTTTAAAAAGCACTTAGAGAGAGAAAAATGATCAGATACAAAGGAAACCCCATCAGGCTATCGTCAGATTTCTCAACGGATAAGTTACAGGCCAGAAGGGAGTGGCATGATATATTTAATGCAATGAAGCAGAAGTGCCTCGAACCAAGTATAGTCTACCTGTCAAGGTTATCATTTAAATTTGAAGGAGGGATTAAACAATTTTCAGATAAGCAAAAGCTGAGAAAATTTACCTCCAACAACCACCTCTACAGTGTATTTTGGAGGGACTCCTATAGATAGAAGTATTCCTAAGACTAAATAGACGTCACCCAAGGGTCAGACAAAGAGTACAGAATATGATTCATAAGATACAAAGAATGGAGAAGGAAGAAAAAGGAGGAGAAAAAAAGAATCTTTAGGTTGTGTTTGTAATAATATATGAAGTGAGTTAAATAAGACTGCTAGATAGTAAGGGAATTACCCTTGAATCTTTGGTAACCACGAATCTAAAGCCTGAATGGCAATAAGTACATACCTGTCAATAATCGCCCTAAATGTAAATGGTCTGAATGCACCAAGCAAAAGACATAGAGTCACTGAATGGATAAAAAAACAAGACCTATCTATATGCCGCATACAAGAGACTCACTTCAAACCCAAACACATACACAGACTGAAAGTAAAGGGATGGAAAAGATATTTCATGCATGGAATAGGGAGAAAAAAGCAGGAGTTGCAGTACTTGTATCAGACAAAATAGACTTCACAACAAAGAAAGTAACAAGAGACAAAGAAGGGCATTCCATAATGATAAAGGGTCAGTCCAACAAGAGGATACAACTATTATAAATATCTATGCACCCAACCCAGGATCACCTACATTTGTGAAACAAATACTAACAGAATTAAAGGGGGAAATAGAATTCAATGCATTTATTTTAGGAGACTTCCACACCACTCACTCCAAAGGACAGATCAACCAGATGGAAAATAAATAGAGGCACTGAACAACATATTATAACAAATGAACTTAATGGACATCTACAGAACACTCCATCCAAAAGCAATAGAATGCACATTTTTCTCAAGTGCACATGGGACATTTTCAATAATAGATCAGATACTAGGCCACAGAAGGAACCTCAGTAAATTCAAAAAGATTGAAAATGTACCAACCAGCTTCTCAGATCACAAAGTCATGAAATTAGAAATAAACTTCTCAAAGAAAAGGAAAAGGCCCACAAACTCATGGAGGCTTAATAACATGCTCCTAAATAATCAATTGATCAATGTCCAAATAAAAACATAGATCAAGCAATATATGGAGACAAATGACAACAATACTTCAACACCATAAAATCTGTGGGACGCAGCGAAGGCCGTGCTAAGAGGGAAATATATTGCAATACAGGCCTATCTCAGGAAAGAAGAACAATCCCAAATGAAGAGTCCAAACTCACAATTAATGAAACTAGAAAATGAAGAACAAATGAGGCCCAAAGTCAGTAGAAGGAGGGGCATAATAAAGATTAAAGCAGAAATAAATAAAATTGGGAGGAATAAAACAATAAAAAGAATCAGTGAAAGCAGGAACTGGTTCTTCAAGAAAATAAACAAAATAGATAAACCCCTAGCCAGACTTATCAAGAAAAAAAGAGTCTACACACTCAAACAGTATGAGAAATGAGAAAGGAAAAATCACTAAGGACACCACAGAAATACAAAGAAAAATGAGAGATACTATGAAAAATTATATGGAAACAAAATGGATAACCTAGAAGAAATGGAAAACTTTCTAGAAAAATAAAACCTTCCAAGGCTGAGCCAGGAAGAAACAGAGAATCTGAATAGACCAAATACCACTAAGGAAATTGAATTGGTAATCTAAAAACTACCTAAGAACAAAATGCCTGGACCAAATGGTTTCACTGCTGAATTTTATCAAACATGTAGTGAAGACCTAATACCCATCCTCCTTAAAGTTTTCCAGAAAGTAGAAGAGGACGGAATACTCCCAAACTCATTCTACAAGGCCAACATTACTTTAATACCCAAATCAGGCAAAGACACCACAAAAAAAGGAAATTACAGAGCCATATCCTGATGAACATAGATGCAAAAATACTCAACAAAGTATTATCCAGGGGATGCAAGGATAGTACAACATTCGAAAATCCATCAACATCATCCACTACATCAACAAAAAGGACAAAAACCACATGATCATCTTCACAGATGATGAAAAAAAAAGCATTTGACAAAATTCAACATCCACTCATGATAAAAGCTCTTAACAAAATGAGTATACAGGGCAAGTACCTCCCCATAATAAAGGCCATGTATGACAAACCCACCGCCAACATTATACTTAACAGTGAGAAGATGAAACCTTTTCGTTTAAGATTGGGAACAAGATAAGGATGCCCACTCCGCCTACTTTTATTCGACATAGTTCTAGAGGTGCTACCAATGCCAGTCAGAAAACACAAAGAAATAAAAGACATCCAGATGGGTAAGGAATAAGTCAAACTGTCACTGTTTGCACATGATATGATAATGTATATTAAAAACCCTAAAGAATCCACTCCAAAACTACTCGATCTAATATCTTATTTCAGTAAAGTTGTGGGATACAAAATTAATACACAGAAATCTGTTGCATTCCTATACACTAATGATGAACTAGCAGAAAGAGATATCAGGAAAAAAATTCCACTCACAATTACCTCAAGAAGAATAAAATACCTAGGAATAAACCTAACCAAGGAAGTGAAAGACATATACTCTGAAAACTTCAAGACACTCATGAGAGTAATTAAAGAAGAAAACAATAAATGGAACCATATCCTGTGCTCATGGATAGAAAGAATTATTATTGTCAAAATGGCCATCCTGCCTAAAGCAATCTACAGATTCAATGCAATCCCTATCAAAATACCAACAGCATTCTTCAATGAACTAGAGCAAATAGTTCCAAAATTCATATGGAACCACAAAAGACCCCAAATAGCCAAAGCAATCCTGAGGAGGAAGAATAAAGCTGGGGGAATTACACCCCCTGACTTCAAGCTCTACTACAAAGCCACAATAATCAAGACAATTTGGTACTGGCACAAGAACAGACCCATAGACCAATGGAACAGACTAGAGAGCCCAGATATAAAGCCAAGCATATATAGTCAATTAATATATGATAAAGGAGCCATGGGTATACAATGGGGAAATGACAACCTCTTCAACATCTGGTGTTGGCAAACTGAAAAGCTGCATGTAAGAGAATGAAACTGGATTATTGTCTAACCCCATACACAAAAGTAAACTCAAAATGGATCAAAGACTTGAATGTAAGTCATGAAACCATAAAACTCTTACAAGAAAACATAGGCAAAAATCTCTTGGACATAAACACGAGCACTTCTTCATGAACATATCTCCCCAGGGAAGGGAAACAAAAGCGAAAATGAACAAATGGGACTATATCAAGCTGAAAAGCTTCTGTACAGCAAAGGACACCATCAGTAGAACAAAAAGACATCCTACAGTATGGGAGAATATATTCATAAATGACATATCCGATAAGAGGTTGACATCCAAATTATATAAAGAACTCATGCACCTCAACAAACAAAAAGTAAATAAGCCAATTTAAAAATGGGCAGAGGAGCTGAACAGACACTTCTCCAAAGAAGAAATTCAGATGGCCAACAGGCACATGAAAAGATGCTCCACATCACTAATCATCAGAGAAATGCAAATTAAAACCACAATGAGATATCACCTCACACCAGTTAGGATGGCCACCATCCAAAAGACAAGCAACAATAAATGTTGGCAAGGATGTGGAGAAAGGGGAACCCTCCTACACTGCTGGTGGGACTGCAAATTAGTTCAACCATTGTGGAAAGCAGTATGGAGGTTCCTCAAAAAACTCAAAATAGAAATACCGTTTGACCGAGGAATCCTACTCCTAGGAATTTACCCTAAGAATGCAGGAGCCCAGTTTGAAAAAGACATATGCACCTCTATGTTTATCGCAGCACTATTTACAGTAGCCAAGAAATGGAAGCAACCTAAGTGTCCATTAGTAGATGAATGGATAAAGAAGATATGGTACATATATACAATGGAATACTATTCAGCCTTAAGAAGAAAACAAATCCTACCATTTGCCACAACATGGACGGAGCTAGAGGATATTATGCTCAGTGAAATAAGCCAGGCGGTGAAAGACAAGTATCAAATGATTTCACTTGTCTGTGGAGTATAAGAACAAAGAAAAAACTGAAGGAACAAAACAGCAGCAGACTTACAGAACTTAGGAATGGACTAATGGTTACCAAAGGGAAAGGACCTGGGGAAGATGGGTGGGAAGGGAAGGATAAGGGGGAGAAAGGGGTGTTACAATTAGCACACATGATGTAGTTGGGGGCGATATGGGGAAGACAGTATAAAACAGAGAAGACAAGTAGTGACTCTACAGCATCTTACTACGCTGATAGACAGTGACTGTAATGGGGTATGTGGTGGGGACTTGATAATAGGGGGTGTTAGTAAGCACAATGTTGCTCATTTAATTGTACATTAATAATACCAAAATAAAATTAAAAAAGAGGAGGAGGAAAGAGACAGTGGGTATTAGGCAGGTAACCAATAATGTTTGCTATAGTCTGTTCCTTTATGGAATTCACAGTCTAATGGTGAAGACAGAAAAATAAACGCAAAGTTATACTGTAGTGTAGTAAGGACATTTGTAGAGCTCTGCCCAGAGTGCACTGTGAGCACGAAGACTCCTTTCTAAGTCAGACCAGGGGTTCAAAGGAAGTTTCCTTAAACAGATGATACACACCCTAGGTTTAAGAAGAATGAGCAGGAGCTGATACATTGAAGATGGAGGAAAGGGACATTCTGGTAACAGGAACAGCAGGTAGAAAGGCCCAGGGGTTGTGCAACAGATCATTTGATACTTGTCTTTCACTGCTTGGCTTATTTCACTGAGCATAATATCCTCTAGCTCCGTCCATGTTGTGGCAAATGGTAGAAGAAGAGGCAGGGTCAGATCATGATTTAGTGCCATATAAGTTTTATTCTATAAAGCTACCTATAATATCTGTTGCTAACATATATGTGACACTAACTAAATAACAAACACTGTCTGCAGTTTCACATAGCATGCACCTGGGTATTAACAGGGTACAAACCCTGATCAAAAGATGAAGAAAAGGAGATTAAAAGGTTAAATAACTTCTCTGGGGTCCCACAGAGCTTGCTCTAACCATGTTTATACACAGCCTTTTGCCTGGAACACAAATTCATGGAACTTGTTACCCCAAGCAATAACACACACTAAAAATAAAATTGCAGGAACATATGTTTAAGATACGTTTGAATATATGAACATACATTTGAGAATGAAATACCTAAGGGAGATTGAAGGAAAACCTAGTATCTAAAGTGTGTCCTCCTTTTGACCAAATCCTCTGAGGGACTGTTCTTGGGCATACATGTCAGGGACAGAACACAAGGGTCAGATTCTACCCAGAGTTCTTCTTTTCTTATATTACCTGGCTGTCACCCATCATTGATCAAATTTCTTAGCTCAAGATCTGACTCTGCCTCTACCAGAATGTCCCTTTCCCCTTCTTCAATTTGCTTTTATTCATTCTACACAAATTCAGTTAAAGCATTGCCTCCTTTAGAAAACTTCCTTTGAGCCCCTGGTTTGCTGTAAAAAGGAGCCTTTGTGCTCCTAGTGCACCCTGGGCAGAGCCCTGCAGTTGGCCTCATCACACAGCACTGTGACTTTGGCTTTGATTGTTTCTCCACCCCTTCAGCTCAGACAGTAAATTCCATGAAGATAAGGCCATTGCCTACTTCTTTTTCCTCTTTCCTAAGAACACTTTGCTTTTGTTTAGGTCTGTTCCTCTTCCATACAGTCCACGTGACTGACTCTAGGGAAGCCACCTCTTTCCCAGTGGATCTGATTGTTTAAGCCAGTGGTTGTCAACCAGAGGCAAGTTTGCCCCTCCAAGGAATATTTGGCAAAGTCTAGACACCTATTTGGTTGTCACAACCAGGGTTTACTGCTGGCATCCAACTAGTAGAGGCCAGAGATGGTGCTAAATCTCCTACAGTGAACAGGACAGCCCCTTCTCCTTCTCCCCACCCCCAAATCCCACCCCTTGGCTCCATCAAAGAACTATTCAACCCCAAGGGTCAGTAGTGCTGACGATGAGACGTTCTGCTGTAACTCAGTGTTTGTGTGACTTTACTTCCTGTACGGTCTAGGGATGAATATATGCCCTCAGGAACCCAACTGAAGTGAAGGACTGATATTCCATGACTGGTAAAGAGATGTATGATAAAGTTAGAAAGTTAGATTGTGGTCACATTGTGGTGAGTTTTGAGTGGAAGGCTAAGTATGTTATCCTTAAATCGAGCAAGGGGGTACCATGGTTAGAAAGGTATGTCAGGAGAATGGGTCTATCATACAACCTGCAGGATAGATGGGAGGGGGAAGAAAATAATAGCTAGGAGCCCTGAGAAGGCTATCGCTGCATTTCCTGAGTGAGAACGCATGGTGTGAGTTCCTCTATGTCCCTAGTGGGTAGCATAGTCTCCTACACCCAGAAGGACTTAATGTTTCTTAGATAGTTGGATCACAATCGTCTTCTGGAACACAGTAAACAGATTATGATTCTCACCCAGTGTTCTTATGTCTTAAAACATCTATGTCAAATGTATGTTTATGGTTACAATGAAGAAAAATTAATATATAAATCCCAAATTTCCCTGTGTTTTAGGACATCCTAAGTAAGTTTTACATAAACACTGAAGTCACTGTGCATGTATGTGTGTGTGTGTTTTCTTTTAGAAGTAACTTTTGAACATACCAACTTGGGATGGATTTTTGGTGGGTGTGGCAGTGTCCTCTTGCATATCTTTTTAAGCCTGACCCCGAGGTGAATGCCAAAGATCTCAGTGTTGAGGTGTCCTTGCCCAGTAGACTGAGGCTTGGGATGAGCAGAAGCAGCACCCCCCGCCCCACACCAGGCCTCTGCCCCCTCTCACCCTTCTGCTTACTCCCCAAAACCTTCCTTCCAGTCATTTTCTTGGCAAGTGAGTACAGGTCTTGAAGGCTTTAAGGAAGTTTATTGAGTTTTGTTTCTTCCCTTTGTTCCCAGAGATGGCTGCAAGCTAAGTTTTTTTTAAGGAAAATGACTGTAGTGCTTTAGATTAATTCAGGGAAGCTCCTAGTGGCCCCTTAAACATCACACCCACTGGCAGTCTCATTAAGTATTTGCTGCTGCAGTGGCTTTTGGAGTGTGAAAGGCGATCTATAGTCCTGACAAGCTTATAGAGAATTTACTGCTTACAATTAAGTGGGTAAAATATTGCTTTATAAGGTATGCTATTTCTGTACCAAAAATACTTAAATGTAAAAAATAAAATATTCTATAAACATGTTTTTGTATATTCTCTCCCCTCCCCCGCACACCTTTCTCTCTTACCTGTTGTAATGGAAAACATTGCTTCCAATGATTAGAAGTAAAATGTGGATGGCAAATGTAGAAGCCATTATGATCCCTTATATCTTTTTTTCTCTTAGCAAAGCAATTTAATTAGGAAATAATCTTCCTGCTAACATCTGCCATTTACCATAAAAGATAATCCTTTTGTTGGCAACAAAAGCTATTTGTAGCAAATTTTCAGCTATTACATTACTATGAAGAGAGGTTTTATATAAGACTTTTATTTTTAATCAGAAATGCATAGCATTAAAAAAAAAAGCAATCTCCAATTTTAAAAAGTACAATTCCAGTGGGGCAGGGAGTGGGGAACACCTAAACCCTTCAGGAGAGGAGAAAGGAGCGCCAGGGGAGTGTGTCTTGGCGGATCACACCAGGTCGCAGGTCCTGCTGTCGGTGCACGGCTGTCTGTGTGTGCACGCGTGTGTGCCCGGGTCCCGCGCGTGCGCGCGCGGCACAGGGCTCAGCCCTCGGGGAGCCGGGACTCCGGGCTTCCTCGCGGCGCGCGTCCCCGGCCGGGGCGGTGGGGTAGACCTAGATGGTTCGCAAACGTTCGCGGCGCCGTCGCAGCGGGCACCATTTTCTGCCGCGCTCGGGACGGGCACATAAAAGGGAAGGCGGCTGCCGCCCGCCGCCGTCCTCTTTCCCTCAGATGCCCTCTGCTGCAGGTTTATTATTACAGTACGGGCCGCCCGCCTCTCTCCGGTCCTGGCGGGCCGCCGGGCTGTGCAGCGCCCTGGCCGCCTTCACGCCTGGCGTGCCCCCAAACCGCCTCCTCCGCCTCCTTATTTGTCTGAAAAGCAACCGCAAGTCGCGGCGGAGAAGCCCGCCGGGGGCGGGAGAGGCAGGGCCGGGTGGGCGCGCCGGGGGCGGGGGCGGGGCCGGGCGGCGCGGAGCGCTGCGGGCCATTTGTACCCCGGACTGGCGGGCGCGGCGGGGTGCGGGGCGCGGGGCCCGGCGTCGCCGATTCCTGCCGAATAAGCAGTCTGGCTCCGGCGCGGCAGCTCCGAGGCCGCGAGGCTGGGCGCTGGCCCCGCGCCAGCCCCGTCAGAATCAGCTCATTGTTCCCTAGCACACCAGCGGCCCTGGGAGAGGGAGACTTAGAGAAAGAGACACACACACTCCCGGAGAGAGCGCGAGGCAGGGAGACCTTCCCCTCCTCCTTTCTCAATGCTGCACTCCTTGGAAGTGGAGCCGGTGTGGGTTTTGCTTCCCTGCCCCCTCCCTCCTCTTCCTCCACCCCTGTCTCCTCCCCCCTCCCCCTCTCCCCCACCCCTCCCCCAGCTGTCTTTCTAGCAGGATGCCCTTTTCATCCACATTTGTGTTTCAGGTGTAGAGAGGAGAGAGTGAGCAGGGAGCGGGGCTTTTGTCTGTAAGTATATGCTATTCCCATCCGCGGCCGGGAGCGCCGCTTTCTCTTTTGTGTTGATTTCTTGCCGTTGCTCTTAGCTGGACCCTTCAACCCTGCAGAGTTCATGCTTCTTCCCTCTAAATTTTGAAGAGCTGAAAGCATGTACCTTGGAGAAATTCTGGCATTTTGGTCCTGCTGCATTAAGGCTGGAATTTAACTTGGGCTTCTTTTTTCCTTTTTTTTTTTTAAATGCACAAGTTGAGAGGGAGAATTCTTTGGGGAAGGGGTGGGGTTTTTTTTTGCTTGTTGGTGTGGTTAATTTTTGATTCCCTTGCTCATAAAGCATTGTTAGGAACTGTTTTGTTTCTTTGCATTAGATGCACTTTGGTGCATGCGACCGCCCCGCCCCCCCCTTTTACTAAATGATTTTGTACCCTTCCATCCTTACTTTATTACTTCTTTAACACTGTTGACGCTGCCAAGGATCTTTTCGGGCATTCGATCTTGCAGCACTTTTTTCTGCATTTTCTTATAAAGCAGTTTAACTTTGGGGGAGGGAGGGCTTAAAAATAAATGACTGATTTTTGGCTTGATTATGATAATCTGATTTGCATTTTTCTATGTCTATAATAACATTACAGGAAAACTCTTAAGAGCTTATGGTACCCTGTTGGAGAACATTTAGTTTCTCCATACATCTTAATTTTTGCCATAACTTATGTTAACAAAAGAACTGTGTTCTGATGGCATAAAGGTTGAGAGGAAAACCACTGCAGCATGTACATTAATGTTTATTTGGTTTAGGGAGAAGGGCATAATGGTGTGTATTTCTGGCTTTTTCCACCCCAGTGTAGTTTTTTTTTTAAAACATGGAAGGTTATGTAATGCAGTGCCATTTCCAAAAATATCTGCTCTGAGGCATTACACTCCACCATGGAAGGCTGATTCCTATTCTGCTGTCTTGATTGCAAATATACTGCCAGTAGTATGTCTGGGAACAAAGAGCAGCCAGAAAACAATCTATTTTTATCACTTGGTTCTACTTTTAAGTTGCTAAACCATTTGAACTCCTGCAATTTAAAGATGAACCAAACACTAAGAGTAGCTCAGGACTGCAAAGCCAGGTATGAGGAATTCCTTTGTCCCCTATTTAAGCCTACACACTGGGACAGCTTGGAAAGAAAGCTTTTCCAGAAGCTCCAGTGGTTACAGTAATTTGCCATGTAACTTATCTTAACCACAGAAAATGGTTGTCCATAACCTCTAAACAGGCATTATTCGTTTGCTAACCTGTGGTGAGGTGATTTGTCTACTGTCTTTAAACATATTTTGCAGGTTGGTCTCCCTGGACTGAAAAGAAAGAGGTGCAAGGCCAAGACTGTGACTCTTAAAATGGTAAGAGTTGGTCATGAGAGAAGATTCTCAGTAGCTTCTTATCATTCTTTATTCTATGTAAATGTTAACCACCCACCTTCATCCCAGCCTCAACCCCTCATTGTTCCTACCCCATCTGATCTTTAAAAGGTCTATCTCTAGCATGTGGGAGCTTTGCAGTATAGTGATTTATATGAATTGGATCTGGTGAATTAGATGTTTTGATTTTTCAATCATTTTGAATAGAAAACTGAAATTCCTCTTTCAGAAGCGCAGATTTATTTGACTTGAACAACAGAAACTGTTCTGTTCTTTAAGAAGAGTGATGTGTTGTGACATGTATGGAAGAGGTGGCACCAGTTGGGCTCAGACAAAGCAATGGATCTTAATTAGAGAAAGCCAGAACTTACCTGCAAAGTAGGCACCTATGTCCAGCTTATCAAACAGCTACAGTGTCTGCTATCTTTAAGAGCAGTTTATATGAAGAGCATATACTCTGTTGTGCTCAAATATAATGTTATTTTCTGTTGATTTATAACTTCACTTATGAGAGACATCTGCTCAGTTTTAGCAGTGGAGCCAGTTATCTGACAAATGAAAGTGTTAACTATTTCTGATGAACATGATCCACAGAGAAGGCAGTTTACTATTTGAGGACTGATTAAAGAAAAGATGGAATACACATTAAACAGATAAGCATATTAATCTTCAATGAAAAACTCCCTCTTTGGAAATAAGGTTGAACTGAAAAAAATAATAGAAATGCCATGAAACTTTTCAGTTAAGTGCAGCCTGTCCTCCTGCAGATGTTTATGCTCTTTAAAACACCTCTTTGCCCCTTAGAATATGTGATTTCCAAATTTAGTTTTAGTTTTTTTCTTTTCAACCGAGGGTGGAATTTAATGAATCAAAATAGAATCTGATACACTTAATGTTTTCTTTGAGAACAACCCAAGCATAAGCTTCCAAGGAGAAAAATGAATCAGAAGCAATTAAATGAGTTCAGTTTGAATCCTATTAACACAAGTAAGCTCTTTATTTTTTGTGTATGCCTCACCTGTCATCTCAACAGGTGGGTGTCAAAGCACCAAGTAAAATAGCTCTTGCTACATCTTAGACTGATAATGACCAAATTAAGGAACGCAAGATAGAAGGGCCAAGGAGGTGAACAGAAAACTAAGCTGATCATTGGGTTTTGTGCAAATGATTCCTAACTTCATACTAAATTCCTAATTTGCCATTGTGATAGAGTACTAGGGTGGTAATAAAATGAACTACTGCCAAGTATTTTTTTTTTCATTTAATCAGCTTTTACCGTGACTGGCCATTCACCTTGTCTTCTAGCTCTTTATCCCAGACCTGTACCCTCTGTGTCACCGTGGATAGACCCTGAAGTTTCATGTATGTTGTAATAAGTCAGATGACCAGTGTGGTTAAACATAAATTTGACCGCTGACCCTGCCAAAACTAGCCGTATAGATCACGCTCAAAGAGAAAATATCATGTTTCTGTAGTAGTGAACGGAATGAGCTTTGTGGAAGGCAAGCATGTGTGCCAACTCCGAGAGTGAAAGTTGGAACGATTTGAATGCAGAAGAGCAAATTCAAATTATTATTCCATGTTGTGAATTTCTTACAGTTGTTATGTATGTGTGGTGGCAGCATGAGAATTCACACTTTGCTGCTCTTGGAAGGATTTTTACTCATGGAAAAATTCTCACAACTTTTTGGTGATCCTTTCATCAAGATGTCAGTCCCTTTTGGCACAAGCCCATTGCCTGAAAAAAAAACACCGACAGCTATTGTTTGTGGGTGATTCCAAGTAACTTTCTAGCAATTCTCTATTCCCAGAGGTCTGAGCTCTTAAAAGTCTTTGCACAAATTAACGCAAAAAAATGGTTCCATTATGTTTTTTCAAGAACTGATTTAGAGATGTCTTGCACCTCCTTTTCTCCTTTTTGGCAAAATGGAGTTATTTTCCTTCCTTGATTAAAACTGGATTTACTTTGCTGATCTCTGTCACTGTCTTACTTAGAATAAGTCTTAGTCCACATACAATAGAAGGTATTGCTAGGGAAGCAGTAGATTTATCACCTGAGCATATCTAGGAAATACATAAACATGCCTTTTCTGTTAATCATGTATTTTTATTTATATAATTCAAAACACTAAGGATCTAATTCCATTGTTCTTAGTGTGTTTAGTAAAGGGTTTATGCCAAGAAACAAATTTATAATAAGCTCATTCCAGTGTTATAAATTAACTGTAGACTCCAGAATTCAAAACAGATTCATTATTTAGACATTTTACATATCCTAAAATGATAATGTTGCACAGTGATAATTTGAAGACTCTCAAGAATCCTAGAGTGCCTTTTGCATTATCAAAAAAATAACAACCACTTTGTTCATTCTGTGAGCCACTAATCTCATTCTATTTTGTGTATGGTATGGGACCCCTTGTGCACAACTCCAGGGGGCGCCATTTACATAGATTACAGTGCACTTGAGGTTGTGCAACTCAGGAGTACTGTTAAAAGTTTTAATTTTGAGTGTAGTTTCCTGTATCTTAGCTAACCAGAATATTCTTTTCAAAACCTTATTCCTCGACTTTTAAAGTGTTCGAGTAAACATGTCCTTCTCCAGTTGCCTTTTTTATTTTTATTTTTTTTACAATTAACAAGATACTGTGTCTGAAGAGATCTTCAGTATTTCTTTAATTCATATTTGGCTTTTTGCTAAACTTTAATTTCAAGGATTATATTTTATATAAGTCCTTTATATTTACTTAAGTGTTTTATTTTAAAGGTACTTGCTTCAGATACATCAAAAAGAAGATACTTAAGAATGAGCAGATTGTCTTATTAAATAGTTTGAAAAAATAAATTATTTAATCCAATGTCAATATTCAGGCTTGAGTTTCAACATGACTACCCTCCACGCAGTAAACTTGCCTCCAAGCATGTGTGTGCCATGGGCTCAGAGTGGCATACGCATGGGCTCATTATGTTTTAACAGAAACCCAGGAATTGGGATAATTTTAGTTCTCTCTAAGGCTGATGCTGAGCTTTTCAAAAAGATGAGTTGACTCTATTGTGCCGTTCATAGAGCTCTGCTTTCTGAATAGTCAGTGAAGTGGCATTCATAGGCTACAAGGAGACTCTTTCAATAATCTCTTCATAAACAGATTTTCTTGTTTAAAGGAAAAGACAAAGATTGAAGAGGGATGAGGCCCTATTGGTAGCTGTGCCAGTGGGCTTTCGGATGTAAATTTGCAAATTGCTCAGTGATTCTTGATTGGGAGATTTGGAAGCCTACCTAGGAGGGGAACTGAGTGGTACTGTATTCTCTTGCCCCAGGCCTTTCAGCGCAACAGGAGGGGAGGAGTGGGGAATTGTTTGGGGAATTAGGACAGCAGGGATGATCCCCCTGGGTTTAGCCCGTGGTCCAGCCTTCTCTTGAGCTATATAAATATTTCAGGCAGGAGAAGGTATTTGAGCAATCTTGGAATAAGCAGCCATTCAAACTATCATTCTGTTTTAACCTGATAAAAATTTCTTAGAAATGTGTATGCAAATTTGATCATCATAAATACACTGAAAGAATTCACTTTAAGTCCTAAAATGAATGCTTCTAAAATAGGAAAATACACTTAAAAAATACGAATACTCTACTACTAAACCAAATGAGTAACCTCTAGATTAGAGTTTTATTCATTAAGTATTCACTCCAGTGGACTGACTGGGGAGCCTTAGAGTGAACTACTGTGGCTTCCTTGGTCTTGCACATATTTTTCCTAGTGCTGTTCCTGACTGGAAAGCCTTTTAAGGCCTTATCCTCACAGCCAAAGTGAAATGGAAGGTTTAGAAAATTATCTGAATAATTCTGGTTAAAACAAAATCAAAAACAAAAAAAAACGTTGATTCCAACTAATTCACCTTGGTTATTCAAAGTGTTGGTGGAATGATGTAGGAGTAGGAAGGATTTGCCTGAATTATCTGTATTAATTCCTTTGTTATTCAGGTTAAGACTAAGATTAAGGAAATCTCATCAGCAAATCCAATTTGAATATACCAGAGGAAAATGTACCAAACGTACTTGGACTATAGCATCTCGGTTGAGCAAGATACATTAAAAGACTCCAGTTTCAAATTACTCCTTTGCTTTGAACTGGAAAACTGGTTAACATAAATCACAGCCCACATCTGTAGAAATTATAGTTGCCAAAAGTATTTATTGGGTCTAAATTTATCCGAAACGGATATTTCTAAACATATTTTGCACCTTCAAGAATTTCTCATCTCAGTAGTTTAACGAATAGCAATGATCCTGAAATTGATCCACTAGTGCATGAGGGGTATTAGCAGCTCTAATTGTTTGGGATCCAAACATTAGCATAACTCTTGACTAAATTTGAAATAGCAATTCAGTTACTGTAGCAACGGCATAGTATTAACCCAGGTAGAGCAGATTAATCTCTTGCATTATTTGTTAGTTGGATCATATGCATTTCTTTCATTAACCAACTAAATTATTGGTTCCCAGAGGGTTTATAAACTTCATATATACAGTGTTTAATAAAGTATTAAATATATGTTAGAAGCTCAATAAATATTTGATCTATGCATGCTAATATCTGTTAAGTTGGACTTTTAAAAAATTAATCTTTAATGACTTAATCATCTTTACTTTTGGTGAGCTGGAAGTAATTTGTATTCTTACCTTCTAAAAGGCTAGGAAGTTGAAATGAATGTAATTTTAGTATTCACAGCGAATTATTTTCCATTATTTATTAAAAGAAGAAAAAAAAGTTGTGGTTAAGCTGAAAAACACTTGCCAAGAAGAGTGGCTTGCAATTGCTCGCCTTTACCAGCTTTTAGACCTCCACTCTGAGCAACACGATGCGCTACTAGCCCTGTAAGTTTGATCCAGCTGTGGTACTCAAGGCTCACAGCAACTTTTCCTGTAGCTGTATAAGTGCCCTCCAGGATCTAGAAGGAATTTTACTCTCAGTATTGGAACTTTAAAGCCCTCGCTTATTTCCAGTATAATCTGATTCTGTGATACTATGAAAGTGACCCCCCCGCCCAAACACAAAGGTGCCATGTCGGAAAAGTATTGAAGACAATGGGAAGAGTTAGCAGTAGGGTTATGCATCGATTCTCATGTCTATTGAACAAGTTTTTCTTGAGCATTTATTTGTGCTCAGTTCTTTGCATTATGGAACATGCACACTAGGCCTATGACCTCAGTGGGTTTATATTTTACTTGTGAAAGGAAGACCAATGTGCATGACAAATTTAACAGTGTAAAGCAGTATAATCTAGTGCTAAACTGTAAGGTGCCAAAGAGTGATAAGTTATTGAGGACTGGAAACTGGGAATTGTAGGGGAAAACTTTTCTTGAGGTAGAAATTAAGCTAGATACAGAGATGGCAAATATATAGCATGCATGCCACCACTAACTCCTGCTACCCTTGTGGCAGACATTGCTAATCAACCTTGACACTTATTCAGCCTGAATATGATTTCAAAATTCTCTACATAGTGTTCCATTAATAATTGGTTGGAGTTGGCACAAAATTTGAAACCTAGAAGTGGACTATTTGTTCCTTTAGAGCAGGTACTCTGCCTTCTGAAGCATTTTGTCCCTTGGGCTTAGCACCAGTACTTAATAAATACTGAGTGAATAAAGAATTAAGAATATTTGGGTAGGTTTAGATAAGAGAGAAGCGTATTTCAGATAAAGGGAATACCTTAGAAAAATATGCTTGCAAGTGTGAGCATAATGCATTTTACTACAGGCAGTCATGTCCTCCTGCCTGTTTGGGGCCTCTGTGCTGTTTAGGACAAACCTCACAAAGCCTGTCAAGGACTTGAGGTGCCAAGCCATAGGAAGCCACTGAGAAGGCATCTTACGAGGTGGCCGGAGGCTCTCTCTCGGGTTCGAACCTGCCTCAGGTTCCATGCCTGGTGACTGCACCACAGAAGAGAGCAGACACTCACCCACATAGCCCTCCTGGTTAGCTGTAAACTTACTTTCTTGCTGCCTCTCACTCTCCTGGGGCTGGGGTGTAGTGGAGAGAAGGAAGATCCCTAGTTAGAAGGAACTGAGAAGGATGAAGGGATCATGCTTAACCTCTTTTTCCTGAGAAACTGGCAGCACTTCGTCTGGCAAATTCTAGCAGGTTCATCAGTGTCCACTTGGCCAGAGGGCATGGCTGGTGTGCTGGCTGCCCGAAAGGGGGCAGCACACTTCCCTCTGTGAGGCCAACTGGGTGTAGCCATTTGCTGATCAGTTGCATCCACATGTACCCAGCTGGTTCTCACTCTCCAGTTCCCCCTGATGAGCCAGACATACTTACTGACAACTCAAGCCAACACTTACATCAACATCATAAAATTGTTTATGATTTGAGGCCTATGGGCTGTTACTAATTTAATCAATAATCCACTGACCATCTAAAGGAAATCTCATCACATACACAAGTTGGGGAAAGCCAAGTCCAAGAAGGAGTTTTCTGGAATTTCTTCTGGATGCAGTACAGACTCCTTCCGACCTTAGAATACAACAGCTGCAAGATCTTCAACATGAAGTGATCTCACTACCTCTTTTAGCCTCTTCAGATGAGGTTGGACTTACCTCTGATTCTCTCAATGAGAGTGACATAGGTAAGCATTGATCCTGAATCCGTCATGCCTACTCCCAACTCATACTTTCAAATCATGTTTATTTCGGCTTCGGCATTTACGCCTTCAGAAGTTCAATTTCTGTGGCTCAGCAGCCACACCAAGAACTATGGGTACAAATCTTTTGTTTATAGCCTTGATGGAGTCTTTTCTTAGAAGGGTCAGGCCATTGTTATCTAAAGCTGCTCTAGGACTCCCTCCTGTGCCTTTCTTTACCCACTCAGTCCTAGGAAGGATGCTTCTCCTGACAAGATAAAGCCATTCTTCTGGACTGAATTTAAATGACAACTCCTCTATAGAACTCACCGCAGCACATCCAGCAAGACTAATCTCATGCCCTGTACATTTAGCACACTTACAACATTCTATTTCTGGCTGGCTTATTTCTTAGTTTTTCTACCCCCCCACAATTGTAAACTTGAAACAAGAGCATTGGCTCCTAGTAAGTGATATAAATATCGTTCCTCTCCTTTTGGTAGAAATTGAGGCTGTGATGCCTCGTTTTTTTCCTTTTCCTCTATCAGCAGGATGGTGAAATCAGATGTGAAAAAGATTTATCACTGAGAGGGAACTGTAGAAGATCTAGTGAGTTGATTGGCATTCTCTTTCCACAAAGTGGGAAGGATACCCTAACCTTCATTGACATGCTCTAACGGGAACTTGGCACACATCCCACATCTGTGAACCAGTCTGATGGCTGCTCCAGTACCTATCCAGGATCTGGCATATCCTTAGTGATCAATAAATGTCTGCAGAATACATGAATGAGTCAGTGGTCATGGATTCTTGGAGAACTGTTATTTCTGGGCAGAACCAGGTGGCTTTCCTTGAGATTGACAACTAGCAACAGCCCAACACTTTGTAGAGCTGTGACAGCTCAGATTATGAAATTTATGGCCCAGGAATGAGATGACTGCCCACAGATTATGGATTTACTACTGAAAAGCCCCTCTCACTGAACACTGAAGAAGGCTTAATGCTAGGGAGGTAAGAGGAGAAAGTTAAGTGAAATCAAAGCACATTACAAAGACAACTCCTAAATCCTGTGCTCCCTTCCTTCACACTTTGAACTGAGGAGGTCCTGAGAGAGTCCAGAAGTTAGTTTGGAATAGTCTGCTGAAATAGGACTCTTTCAGGGTAGAGACATACATCTCATCCAGAATGTTGGCTGCGGGCACAGTGCACACAGGTTGTTAGTGGTGTTTTTCCAGCAGTGGCGCAGTTTGTCTCTGCATCGGATTGAGGCTGTTGTGACAGTGGCGTATAACCTGCTCTGGTGTCACAAGGTAATGAAATCTTCCTAAATAGAATTATTGCCTGTTATTACCTGAGAATGGCTTCCATTCTAAGCTTTCTGCCTTAAAGTGTTACGATTATCTAGCTGGAGATATTTTTAAACCTTTGATTTGAGACTGTGCTCATTCAGTGTTCATTCTTATAATTTTGTAGACTAAAGTACAAATACAACTCATGTTGTAAAAGGAAAAGATGCATAAGAGAATGTGGCCAATGAAAGGAAGGTCTGTTTGCCCTTTTTAAGTTGAAGTTGGGAACCCAGAGCCATTGATTGGAAAGAAAGGGAGAATAGCCAAACTCATTGCCAGTAAAAATACAAGGCAAAAACCTGTACCAATAAGTAAGTAAAACAAGAGGCAGATTCACAGGGTGCACACAAGCTTGGCATGGCCACCCAGCCCCAGCTCTCCTTCTTCGCTCCAGCTCGTGCTCAGATCACCATCACACACCACTGTCCTTTGATTCCTGGGGCAGGTAACAGCCTTCCTGTCTGAATTGTGTTTGATACAATTCCAGTAGGGAAAAGTACTGCAGTTCAGTGGCTGAACAGGGACAAATGCCCAAAAGTAGTTGTGTTTCAAATGGGTCCAGGCATCCTGAGGACACTTTTATTGGGTAAAGTCAGTGTCAGTTATAGAACCTATTCTTGGGCTGGAAAGTGTAGAAATTAGAAGATACTGCATCTTTAGTGGCCAGTATTGCGAACTGTCAAGGAAAACCTAGAGTCTGTAGTTAGATGGATAAAACTTACCTACATACCTATAAACATGACCCAAGTAGGGGATTGTTATTAAAGACTTTTCTGAGAAGTACTGTTTCATGGCTTTCATTAAGTAAGTCACTGTACTGAAAGTCACCCAAAAGGCTCATTGGTACCATGGGGTGGAAGTCTGTTCTTGGGCACATTTGCCGGGCACTGGCTGAATCTCAGTGTCTCAGTACCTGTGGGCTTGGCAGCACGTGGTGGGCACTTAGCCCAGTGCCTGCTGCACTGCGGGGACTCGGTTAATACCAGCCGAAAAGAATGAAGTGGGCAGGGAATGGACCCACTCTGAAACGTGCAACATTGAGCACTTCCAGTTGTTACAGTTAAGAGAATAAGAATTTCAAAAGACGAATTAGTTAACTGGCCCACTCCTTCCCTGGATAGACATCTCAGGATTTGGTGACCTAGTGTTAAAAAACTTTGTGAAAAAGGTGTTTGCTACTTTGGCACTTTTAGCCAAAGCTAATGGAACATACTCTTTGATAAGATGCTAATTCTGTAGGATTGAAAGCTATCTACCGAATATTCAATACTTCACAGAAAGTAAATACTTGGTAAATACCTCTTGATTAATTGATTAAATGATTGAAATTACATACCCAACCTACTTCTGATAATACAGCACCAAAAATTCTGCCCATGTCTTCTTTGTGTCCCTCATCTTCATGATCTTGTCGTCAGTTACCTGGGTTTGACTGTTTCCGAAGCCCTGATGCTCTGTATCATAACTGAGTCTCCGCTTCATGCTGCCCTGTGGACTGCTGGATGTTTGGCTCACTTCTTGTTAATAGAATCTTAAGCTGTTCTGATCTTGTCATCAAGATCTGAAAGCCAAGTCTCCACATATTTTCATTTCATCTTCATTAAGCCTTTTTTTTTTTATGGGGACTGCTTTCTAAACTTTAATTTTATCATATGAGGCTGATCTCTCTACATTGGACACAATCAGTTTAATCAGAAATTCAGTTAAATTTGGTTTTTGGCATACAAACAATTCATCTGATAATGTGAATTTTTACTAAATTGATCAGCTGTTCTTATGTTGTTTAGACAAAGCCAGAGGGACACCACATCTGTGTGATTGAATACATACTCTACATGTAATCTGAGGATCAAATACTACTTACCCTGTTATTTGTTATTCGGTTCCTTAATGATAGTAACAGCTAACAATTGGCTTGCTACTCCATTTCCATTTTACCATTTTTCTGTCTTTACATCTCTACTACATTAAGGTCTCCAAGTGGAGTCAGGTTAAATTTGTTTTTCTTTCTGAATTACCATTCCTGGTACTTTCAGCAGTGCCTTTCTGGTCTAATAAGTGTTTATTTTCTTCCTCCTCAATTAAGATCACTTTATATTTTCATGTAGCATAAGGTTTGTATATCTGCAGATAATTGACAAAGATAAGATTTTAATTCCCCTGTAGCTAAGCAGTTTGTTTTTAAACTGACTGAAATGTTGAAAAGCAAAGTTAGAGTAAACATGACTGCAAATGCATTAGGTGAAAGAAAGCTATTCTGAACTAGACTATCCATACCTAGGCCGTCTGAGTTGTTTGAGAGCTGTCACGGAGGCCGTGTTAAAACAATTTGGTTTCTCAGCAAATGCCTTTGTACTTAGCTGTAGTGATTGCTAGATATTTGTATTGTGCTGATCATTTCCTCCCAGGAAAAACTGAAAAATGGCAAAACTGTGATGATCAGTGTTGCTTGGCTTTAATCAGATGCAGAGTCTTAAGCAGCCAGGCCAGAATTGCCACTCTAGGAGGAGCCTTTCCTCAACGACTGTACAACACATGAACCTGACAACACTGGGGAGCAAACCCTTTGTGCTCTCAAACAGTGCTAATGGCTTTTAGGTAAGTTATTTTTGAAGGGCAACTATTTATTAGAAACACAGATGCCAAAGCAACATATTTCTTCAAGAAAATTTGTTTTTATAGTAGGTGTCAGAAATCCACCTAATTTCATCCTAAGGGCACAAAGCGCAATGGTCCATACCTACTTGGGGGATTCCAAGTGGGCCCCAGCTGTCCGGGGGTCTCGTGGTGGCACTCCAGGTGGCTCTGGGGAAATTGCAGAGAAGGTGGATGCCGGCCGACTGCAATCTAGGTGAGCAGAGCTGCAATGGCACCCTGTCCTCTCCACTGCTTGGTCATGTGACCTTGGCCAGGCTCCCGACTACTGCCCGTCGGCCTTCTCAGAACACGGGGGTGAGGATGAGGACAATGGCGGCCAACCTAGCGCCACTCACGAGCCTGACCCTGTTGCCAGCGCCGCACACGCTGATGCATTTCAGCCTTGCAACAGCACTCTGAAGAGTAAATGAGAGCACTTGGAAAGCGTGCCCAAAATTAAAAAGCTGAACGTTACAATGAACCCTAGCGTGCATTTCCACAGAAAACTGTGGGTCCGCAAATTTACATCCTCTGCCTGGGGGCTTCCCATAACTCCCGTGTATTGCTCATAGTTCTCCTCCTTTGGAGAAGTATAGTTTTAATAATGTTTACAACAGAAGACTGAGGGGGAGGAAGACCAAAAAGGTGTGGTAGAAGTAGGCTCTTGTTGGCCTGTGAAGGTCTGGGTTTCCGACACTGTCTTTTTCATATCAATCAGAATGTAAGTGATCCCTTTTCCAGGGATCGAAGCCTCCTCACCTGCATCCCTTTCGCACTCATCTTCCCAACTCTTGACGTATTTGTCTCCGCGGTGACTCCCAGCCCTGAAACACCGGATCAGTCTGGCCTGGCGGCTGTCTGCGGGTCCTCTGTGCTCCCAGTTTGCCTGACTGAGAGAGAGGCCGGCACCTGAACTGCACCATGCGCCACCTAGAGGGTTGAAACTCCAGGTGGTGTACAGGGGCATCATCTTAATCTTGTACTTTCAGTTTTTTGCCTGCTTTCATAAAGGAATGTTGTTGGAAACCCCTTTGGGACCTGAGCACTTGTAACGGTGCAGATCTGGCTGTGTTTTCCCTTTTTTTTTTTTAAGCCAAACTTCTTATAAAGATCATCAACTAGCCTCTGACTTAAACTGATTTTTAATTACATACACTTTCCCTCCAAATTTGGTGATGTGTTTTAATGCTGTTTGCTGTTGAAGAGATATCAGTCTTTAAATGGCCAAGGCAGTGCCAGACAAGCACTGAAATGTGAAATGACTTTTGGTAAATGCTGAGAGCTTTGCAGCTGCCAGCAGAAGAGGTTGCACTGATGGAAAGAGTGAATAGTTTCTTTGGAATGAGCACTTTGGGAGAAAATGCACATTTTCTGGAAAGCTCAAGCTTGCACATGTCAGTAAGAGGGATGCTTTGAAACGTCCACAAACCTCAATAGCAACTGGCTATCTCATTATCCACCCTGACCAAGAAAAATCCAAAATCCTGCTGTCTGGATAAATAAATACTGCTCTCACAAGCCTTTAACTGAGGGCTTTAACAAAAGAAATGGGATTGTTGAGAACTTACTCATCCATGTTGGTGAAAATTTTCATAGGATTTTAATGGAAAGCACAGTAATTTTAGGACAAGTAGAAAGAAAAAGCATTCTTGGTGAGTTGAAATCAGACTTCTTACAGTTACTTGAAGGTGAGACCCAGCATACCTAAAATTATTTAAACCAGCTAATAAGAAGCAAGTCTAGATGTTTCCTATTAATCTTGGAATGTGCTTGGAAAAAGCCCTGCTAACTCCAGATGTCTGGTATTGGAAAGCTTATCAACAGCATTACTTTCATTTGTGGCAGATAATACTGTATAAAAATGCACAAGCACAGTTCAGTATCCAGGGTGACAGTAGTTTTTCTTATTTTTTTTCTGTCTCTGTCTCTCTCCTTCCCTTCCTTTCTGTGTCCTTCCTTCCCTTTTTCCTTTCCTTTTTTTCTTTCCCTTTAAGAGTAGAAGAAACATCGCAAGATGAAGTGTTTCTAATTTCTTGATTACAAATTAAAACTAATTTATATAAGGGAATAAGGTGGTCCAGACTTCGAACTCAGATGTGTTAAGTAAATATTTACTCTGGTTCCACTCCAGGGAGGTAAAAGATTTTATTAACATATTTGTTGAGGTCCTGGGAGCAAGGAAAAGCTTATGCTGTGCTTAAAAGCCTGAGGGGCCTTTTTTGCTGCCAGTATTTTTTTCTGCTGAAAAGAGCAAACACCTTGTTTTGTGGCCTTTACTTTCTTATTGTTCATTCATAGAGTGCTTCATCTCAACCAGAGTTTTTAAAAGCCCCTTTATTTTTTCTCCTTGGTTTGGAAAATCTCTTCTTAGATACCCCATAGGAGATTTACTTCCAAACTTTATTCTTGTACCCTTTCTCCTGGTTTGCTTTGAGCTGTTATCAGCGGTTTGTACTTTGTTTTGTCTTCATCACTGAAAAGAAAAATCACCCATTTAAAGTCAATATTTGAAGTGTTGAACTTAATTCCTTGAGTCTAGTGCAAAGCTTGGCTCTGATTACTGTACCAGGCTGACCTCCAGCCCGGGGGAGGGTGCCTTGGCAGAAATCTGAGAATTCCTCGATCAGTAACTCCCTTTTTTGGATTTATGGAGTCTTTACGTGAACTGCGTTGTGTTGAGCATGTTCCTGCTGGAAAGGAATGAGGCTGGGATGAGAGGAGGAGTTTGCGCAACGCAGACGTTTGCAGCTGACCTTGCTGTTCACCGCGCTCGAAGCAGCCAGCTGCTCCTGCGGTGAGCCGCACCATCCAAGCCCTGAAAACCCCACAAACGGTTTCAAACAGTGGTGAAAGAGCAAAGCTGTATAATGCTGTTAACCTTTTGTGCCTAGCTCCTGACTTGATTCGTTGCTCCTCTTGAAAATCTTTGCTATTATTCTTAGAAATCAAACTTTAAAAGACTCAGCAGCCAAACAAGCAGAGCAGTGTATTTGGGGCAGAGCGACTGTGAAAGCTCTTTGTGCCGACGATTAATTTCACATGTAAACACTTTCATTTTGTTGCCAGTGAGGGGGTTTCCTTTTCCTTTCTCTGTCTAGCTGAAATCTAGAAATAAAATCCCACAGCTGTCAGGTTCCCACATATTCATCAGCGGCCTCTCAAGATGGCTTCGCAACGGGCAGAGTGAATTCAGAGGATTCCACTATTGAAATCTACAGAGCTTATTTCAGACGCCCCAGCTCACGAAGTAAAAATTATAAATCTTTTGCCTGCCTGACATGTAACATAATCAGCTGCATAGAATGTTAAGGAAACGTGGGCATTTTCTGTGCCCATAGTGGACATATGTATTCCAAGCGAGCTAGTGCTTATGAGCTTAACCAGTTTGAGCTCTCATCCTCTTCCCCATCGAACCACAGCGGCCCCCCTCACCCCCATTTCTGTAAGGTAAGAACTTGTCAGGCTACAGGAGAGCCGAGAGTGTCAGCAGATGTTGTAATACAGCAATGTCCTAAAAGGCCATCCTTTCCGTTCTAGCAGCCGAGTGTTTATGGCTGAGTGTAATAGTCGGGTGTTTGTAATGCTTTCCCGGTAATTATCCATTGTTCCCCACAGCAAGCGCCTGTGTCTGCATGTGCGCGCGCGCGTGTGTGTGTGTGTGTGTGGAATGTGCAGAAGTTACATATATTAGCTGAAGGGCCCAGTGTTCTGCGTGCTGGGCTTTTTGTCTTGCGTTGCCGTACATTTCCTCCACCGTGTGCCTCATCTCCAGGCAGCAGCAGCCGAAGCATGAGGCAGAGCTCTAAGACAAGGTCTCTGGAGAGACAGCCCAGTGCATCATCTTTTGGCACCATCTAATCTTTGATGTAATGTTGTTCAGAGAAAATGATC